>JAXGGS010772198.1:0-24712 GCA_035585475.1 Armandia brevis
CAACATTGTCTTTGCTGTCAATGTACAATCTATATTAGCTTGGTGTTAATAAATTGCCCAGCCTTCTTTTGTCATACCTATTTAATTTTTTATACAATTGTTTGACAGACCGACTAAATTGATCGACCCACCACTTCTATATATGTACTTGTATGCTGTATACGCATAATTTATTAAGATGTCGACTACTGCACCAAAGGTGGGCCTAATAATCGTTATTATCTCTTTGGGGGAGAGATCCAGGCCGGCCGGATAAGCAATTCAATTTCAAATGTTCCCGAAAAATCAATCATGTGTTGTGGCTTTACTCGGGGATGGAATTTTCCATATTCAATTACCCATAGGTTCATCAATTTAGGGATTGTCCTTGTCAAAATTACCAAATATAGTCCATCATAAGATCATCTTATTACTTTCAGGTACGAACAGAGTTTTAAAGAAATTCTCGAGTATGAGAGTGGAGATCCAAATGACGTAACATTAGAAAGGTCTTTTTAAATTATTTAATCCATGTGAATTTGTATTTTTAATGTTTTAATTGTTATGTTCTAATATAGCGGGGTTTTTTTATAGTTTTAACCAAACTTTGGATATGATCAGAAAGCGACATGAAGACGTCGTGCCCACCACGGCTAAAGGTGTGATGGAGATGATCGAAAGTCATACAGATATAAACGAAACTGTGCACAATGCCAGCCAATATTTTTTAAACCGATTTTACATGAACAGAATTAGCATACGAATGCTAATTCATCAACACTGTGAGTATAACAACATATTTTAGATTCACATTCAGTCGTAAAACGTCAATGTTTGTAGGTCAGGATGACTTTTAAAAAGAGTAATACACCGGTACTTATGTAAACATTTATGTTGGATGTTAAGTGAGTTTGTTGCTCTAAACGAACTTAAATTTAGGTCATTTGGCTCCCTGCCACTAGTGAAACGGGTGTTGGACGCTCGCTGGAACAGCAAGGATAATTGATTTTCATGGTTTTATTACAGTAATGTTATTTGGAAGTGACAAAGTCCAGGATCACCGTCATATTGGCAACATTGACCCTAAATGCGATGTCTTGGCCGTAGCACAAAGTATGATACATTTATAAGCCGCTTTTTAGAATGGATTAACCTCCAGTTTGTTTATCTTCTGAGTGAACTTTTTACCTCTTCCTGAATATTAAATACTCGTGTTACTTTTTCTCTTCATTGTGTATTCGTTTGTCTTTTTTAGGTGCTTATGACAATGCAAAATACCTATGCGAACAGAATTACTTAACTTCGCCGGAGTGCAACTTTCTAATTGGGAACGGTAAGCATACTTTTCCTTCATAAACGTCAAAACGACCCTGCCTTAGCGCGGCACTGTGTTGATTTAGTTGCATTCCCAAAAGCATGACCCCGTCAGTACTCGAAAGTCTGAAGTTCGTCTCCTCTAGCATATATATGATAAAGTTAGAAACCGTTCCTATGACCGTGACATTGGAAACGAAGTTGTATATAAGCTAAAGCATTCTTAGATGGACTTTTTTTAAGTGCGTAGCGAAGCTTTTTTACGGGTCTTTGTGTCTGAAGGGCTAGTTTATAGCCCAAATAAGCGACAGCATAATTCGACCCGGTACTAGTACGTGTACCAACATACCAAAGAGATTAATTGTTTTGTTACGTGGAGGTTTAGTCCCGAGTTTTTATTGTCCTACAGTTTACAATTTTATTTGAATGTATGTGAATCGAGAGTGAAACTTCACAATGCTTAAAGTTTAAGTTTGCTTGCAATACCTTCATAAACTGTGTTTCCTTCAGAATCTGATGACCAGACCAGTATGGATGACAAGATTACAATGACCTATGTTCCATCCCATCTGTACCACATGCTCTTTGAGTTGTTTAAGGTAATATCCTCGTGGCACAGGATAACCGACCACGGTATAAATAAACCCTCTATTAACAAAGCCCTTAAGTTATATAATGTCCACCTCTATATGAAATATTTGATTTGCTAGTTTGCCCTCTTCGTGTATGATAATTGAGAGTTCATCGGTCAAATTCGTTCGTCCTTCAAAATCCTTATCATCAACAATTAAGTCCTTAAATTCCCTAAGCAGGACTTTAAATAGTATCTTAATTGTTTTTGTAAGACCCCACAGGCAATCCAATTGAACAAATATGTCTTATTGTAAGACAATCACATACCGACACATAGTCTAGAAATAAAAATTGATAATATTTTCAAATTCAACAGCCAAATATTTTCTTCAGTCAATGTCAGTTGAAGAATTTTAACCCTTATCGAGTTACTTTTAATTGTTGTTTTTCTTTATTTTAGAATGCACTCAGAGCTGTCGTCGAGACGCACGGTGATAAGGTTCCCCCGATTAATGTACTTCTCCAAAAAGGGGCTGAAGATTTTACGATAAAGGTATTGCGTTGATCTCGAACAAAATGTATTCGCCATTTTTTTAAATTGACGTCAATGACATGAAATTATCTTTTATTTAGATATCTGATCAAGGAGGTGGTGTTAAGCGGTCAGAATTAACGGATCTATTCAAGTATACATACTCCACTGCTCCTCGACCACAAGATTTGTCAGTTACCCCAATGGTACGTTCCTTTATTTGTACTTATATTTGTACAATATTATGCATATTGACGAACCTTGTACTCTGATTATACATATCTACGTGATAAGGAGCCTTTATCGTTTCTATTCGGTGGTCTATATATATCTCGTATTACGTTCTCAAGTTTTATCAAGCACATGCTGTGTTTACGCTTTTGCCGTATGACCTCTGCGATATTTGAAAACAATCTTACTATTCTTTTGATTTTGAAATCCGTTTGATTCGGTAAAATCATACCACGATATATGGAATTAAGAAAGGCAACATGTCATAACACATAGCACTCGTGTAATGTTTGCTTGTTTGGCGAGAATGTGTTTTAGTTGTTTCCTTCGCATTGACATATCCAATGATGATTGCATTTTTCACACTGTAACTGTTCATCACAGTGCTCGCAATAGCACTATATTGCGGATATATGTGACTGCTTTACAAATAATCGACACTTTGTGCCGCATATTATGAAATCCAATCGAAGGACACGTCATGCATGACCTTTGGTTTTCAAAGAGTTTTTGTGAAATGGTGTCATCATGTATGTAACTGCATGCACGCATTATCGACTTTAAAACTCAACATCTCCCTTTTCATATATTTATTATTCACACGATATGACGATCACACCACTCGATATCTATTCAGTCCGTTCCCTTTTTCTAAATATTTTCTATGAAAAAAACACGTGATGATGTTTTACAGAATACTGGTCAAGCCCATAGCCTCCCCGATTATTTTGACCCTGAGTTGATTGTAAGTTTTGCTGAGATGCAGTTTCACGGCTTTGTGAATATTACCTAGTCTCAATACCATTGTACTTACACGCTATTCTCCTTTAAGCACAGCGCTGAACGTGTTTTAATGCGCTGTGTAAAGCAATGATAGATGTTTAGCACCACTGACAATCAATTATAGCATATTCGATTGTATCGGGAGCTAGCAAGTTTTGGGATGGGTTAGTTATGTGGACTGAAGTGAGGGCTTTCAGATTTTCAGGGCAGTTTAGCAATGATTTGTGCACACGCACACTCAACTATTGCAATTCTGATACTATCAACATTACACAGATGTATTTCTATTTTATGTCACCGCGATCAGTCTTCTTAGTCACGTATGCTTGTTTTTATGATGATGCATTTATGTGAATTGCGTTTTGCCTGACTGCATTTAGTTAATGTAGCTTCACCTTGCGTTGTCCCTGAAGCACATTAACCGTCGAAGTGTTGAAGGTTATACATTCTCCCTCATTTTGCTATCTCGTCTTTACCAATCAGATCCATTTGAGTGTTTTCAATTTTTCAAATGTGTGTGTTTTTCTTTAAAGCCGTAGCACTTGCAATGTAGGGCTCTTGATTGATACAAAAGTGTTGGTACAATACATATCGGTACTTGCAGAGATACATATCGGTATGCATCAAATGGAATCGGCAGTGACGTTTTCTATTTATTAAATTATCAATTTCATAAACAGCTGGTAACATTTACATTGCTATTAGTCCAAATATGCAGCTATGAACTGATGTTCAACATTTTAAGCAAAAAGCCACAATCTGCATGAACGTATTTCCATATGGTGTTTATTTCTATGTGAAATGTGTTCATAATAATAAAAAATTATGCATCAAATGAAAAATATTACCATTTCCGCACCGAAATGTATTCGATATATCGATAAAGTGATTGTGTCGATATATAGCATCGTACCGCAATATTTCAACAGCCCTGCGGTAGCGCTGTGTTTCTAGCTGCTAGCATTTGTTACTCCACTGCCATGTCATTGTACTTGTTTTCATCACGTCCTTTTAATACACTAATGAAAAAACACTGCATCCATTTGAATTAATTTTAAATATTTTTTTTGTACAGGCTGGCTATGGATATGGACTTCCTTTATCGCGGCTGTATGCTTCGTACTTCCATGGCTCTCTGCAGTTAATTTCTGTGGAAGGATATGGAACCGATGCATACGTTTACTTAAAGGTAAACAATTTAAACACCTTCGATGATCTGTGTCCTTATGTTTCATTAAGCCAGATAACATCGCGCCATTATGACCATTCTGTGTCCTGCCTAGTTAAACATTGTTACGATAATGTATTCTGATGATAGCAGATATATGGATTGACATTATTTTTACAGATTTTAACATCGGACGCAAACGAGTTGTTGCCAGTATTTAACAAAACATCATCAAGTAAATATGCATCCTCTGTACCAGTGGGAGACTGGAGTGATGCCGATCCATCAACAAGTCTACAATTACCTTACCACCAGCATCACCCGGTCACTGGTGGAAATCAACGCAATTTCAGCACACAGGCTCCAAAAAGTGAACCGCGTGTCCGCTTATATTGAGGCTGGTTACGTTTTGTGGCTCAAGTGACAGTTTTGTAATGTTTGGTTAAAACAAATTGGCCCATTTTCGATGAAATTCTTAACCTGAATTTTGCTTATTGTATATACAATTGTACGTGATATGAAACTTCTTTGATGGTTCGACGTTTCCAGTATTCATATGCTGTGAGACAGGTTACCGGGACCGGAGTACGCACAATTCTGTGTTATGTGTTTGATTTTCATGGAATTGTCGTGAATATTAGCTATTTAAATAATGGATATGAAGTTTGTTATCAATAATAAAGCCATTAGACATGTTCATTGTATTGTCCGATAAGTATGTGAATGTTCTCATGTCTCACATCAAGAATTCTTACTTACGGTACTGTGAATTAGTTCACATATCCCTAAAATCAGAGAAAAGCGGACCACCTCTCTACTTGATCCCTGAGCTTGGACTTCATTTATTTATCTTACAAGCCAAATTAAAGTCTGAAGTAGTCTGCCTAGTGTATTGCCTAACTCATGGACATAAATCTAGTTTTATACTGAACAGTGTTACTCCTAGTAATGCCATTAAATCAGGGTGTCTACGTCTCAGTGGAGCATACCTGTCACTACCCAACGCTAGAAATGCATATCGACGCTTTATCTTGCGAGCTTGTATTTATATGTCGATATTGTTTTAGTCACACCATAGTATTTTACTTTTTTGTATTCTGTTGTAATACTTTCCTTGGTAATTGTCAACTAAGGAAAACCGCTCGTAGCATGTTATATGTATTTGTGATTTAGGTGCTATATTCCGAAGCGTGGTCAGTTTCATTGTCCGTTGTTCCATGAAATGTTAGTACAGAATGTACTGCAAGATTTAGAAATGCGGCCAGTTCCCCTGTCCTATTCTTGTCTTGAGATGTTCGGCATACCACCGTATATCTGAACCAGCCGTATTAATAAAAATACTACATTTCCCTAGAACATAATGTGCAATTACCAGTACAGACATATGTAGTGATTGTTATATTTTGGTTGCTATGTTGAGATGAAAAATGCAAGGAGTGATGACTGCATATTTGTGTTCGGTCACGCATTTAGATTATGTTATCGAATTGTTGTTGGTACTTAGTAAAGTTTGCTATCAAGTATCCGGATGGTTATGTAGATACACAGTAAGAACACGTCACCAACAGGTTCGAAATGCGGCACGTATAAATGGATTGGCAACTTGTACCGTAATTAGAATGTACGTGTACATCCCTGCCCAAGTTAAAGTAAATATTTGGCTAGGCTGTATAAATCGAATATATACCGGTAAATGCACTGTGTACATTGTACATGTATTTGTTGAATAATTTGAAAAATTATGAATTGATTAAGGTTTAAGTACTTTTATGTAGGTAGTTGGCACCTGTATCAGATGTCCTCTGTTAGCACATGCATCAATGCTTGTATGTGCTTGTATGTTATATAATGTTTAAAAGCTATGATAATTCCAAATATTGACACTAAATATTGTATTTTTGGACCCGCGATGAAAACCACCTACCAATCGCGTTTGCCTAATAGTATGTGTAAGCATTTGTGTCCTATCTTATAGTCATAGCTGTTGTGTGCTATCATATGCATTATAATTATTACCAGGGTAACGCTCGTAATGAAGAGAACTACTGATAATGCACATCTCAATGAGGTATCATATTTCACATAAAGGGTATCGCCCTCCGTGCTTTGCATGTTCTATTACTATTCGAGATGTTCCATTGATTAGCCTTCTGCTGCTCGATTATGTCATGTGGACATTCGGTAGTGAGGGATATCCTGTATATTCCTCTAAACATTAAAATGGAAGCACGAAACGTGTGATTTCTTTTTAATAAATGCATTGTGATAACCTTACTAGAAACCGTATGAGTTACTTACGTAACCACCATTATTAAATTGGAAGGATTAAGTGGATTGCATAAGGCACTGATTTATCAGAAGTGGATACATAATATGCGTGCAATGTTATACCAACGTAGTAGCGGATATAACTTGATCGATGTAGATTCCACTGACATAATGGTAGATAATGAGCAATGATGAATCATGGTAGAGTGATAACGGTTCGGATTGGAGTACAGTTGCATCATATACCGGTATCTGCCTGTGGCATGGCTAGCTATGACCAGCAAGCGTTTTAGGTTATAACTTATATTCGCATTTAAAGCTGGAAGTGAAAAACTGCTGCAATATCTCCCTAAAATTTGACAACAATTTAGTTCTGCAGGGCATGTATCTAACCTCGGGCATACAGACAGCGTTAGGTTTTCCGCAGGAGTTGTATGTGTATTGACTACGAGTGTACAACTATACTAATAGAGCCTATGACCCCGATCGAAGTGATATTAAAAATAACTAGAGGCACGAAATTTCGATGTTAATGATTAAGAATAACCATGAGATTGAACAGAACAGATGTTTATTCCTAAAGTTGTTAATTCGAATTAAACATGTTTGTTTGACTGTAATTAAATATAATAAAACTTATTTTAAAACGTCCACATATGTTGCGGTTATGTTTGATGTTAGCATGGATATTGTGATATGTCCTAGAAATGAGTCGAACACACAAATGTAGAATTCTTACGACATTTAATTACAAAATACAGATATACAATAATGTACAATTTGAAACCCCGGCTGCGTATTTGCAAAATCAAACGTTTAAACTGGGCCTGCCGAGGACCCTCTAATATACATAACCCCACTAAGCTCTACCGGTATTACTCAGGTAAAGTATTTACAGTATATTTACGTATGAATGTTACTCCATCAATAGCTTTGTTCTGCATGCACTATATAATGTTTAATTAAATATACTTGCTGAAACCCTTTAAACGTTGTAAAAGAGACATGTGGTGTGTCTTGCGGGAGATAGGCGGCATGAACCTCATGCATTGTAAACACGTAAGGAAAATCCTTCAACATTATTTTCAAATCCTACCGTCTACATGATCTTTTGGCACCTGGAGTACTACTTCCAGAGGCTTTTCTTTTTCGTTCATCTGCTCTGTGAAGAGAAAATAATTTCACATGACAGAAGACCAGATGATTGTGAAAATTACAGAACGGAAAATAAGCTAAAGGCATTACCCTATTCCGAGAAGACGTTGCACCTCCGGGATGACAAATAAATCCGGACTAGGTATGGGACTCTCAGTGAGACAAGAGGCAATATACTCCGGCTTCAAGCACAGGGTCCCATCTTCCACAATGTTTTGAAGATCCACCTGTCATGAGAAAGTAAATTTCATATTTAATCTCGAGAAAAAGAATAGCAAACGAGTAAAGTTACGATATTTTGTTGATAGGAACTGACCTGGAATTTTACTTTACTCATTTCACAGAAAGCATGAGTCACATTTTCTAAATTCTCAAACGGAGGTCTACATGAGGTAAATACATGATTTATTAGTCAGATTCAGTCCAAATCAATGGGTATAATTTCATTTTGATTTCAAGATGATTGAGTTCTTACTGTGTAGCTACTACTTCGGCTCCTCCCGCTAGAAGTAAACGTTTGAACCCTCCAACGCGTGAGCTGTCTGTCACAAGTATGACACACCACTCAGCAAAAGCTCCCCGAACATCAGACACACTCTAAAATTGAGAAATAACAGGTGAGGTAGTCAATCACAAGGTACATGTACTACATGAACATCTTGTACTTCACATACCCAATAACCTCTGATGGTCTAAAAGAGGGAGGAACAGAGACATGATATCAACTTACTTGTCTGTTTTCATCTAGTTTTCTTCGCCAAAAATGAGCAGCTCTGGCAATTTTCTTACTTTGAGTATTCAATGACTCCATTATATTACTTGTGGCCGGACTTCCCCATTCGTGGTCAGTTTCCTAGGTACGAAAATTTAGCGCATGGTATTGTAAATGCACCCAAGAGTCAGTCCACATTCTTGCACGGCGAAAACTACCGGTAGACGAGAATTTATCAAGGATGTAATAATTACAGGAAAACTCACATCTACAAATGTTCCTGCAGCTTGACATGCGTCGACATAGGATTTATGCAGTACCCACTTGCCAGTCGCGATGCAGCCCAGCAATTTTTCGTTCCTGGCTAGAGCACCTACCAAAAAGCAATAAAACAAAATAATCGAACCATGCGTTCAACGCCGACAATGTGGTAACAAGTGTGACTGTAAGAAATGGTACCTGCGATAAGATGAGTACACGAGGGGTCAAATTGTCCGCTTGTTGAAATCTCTCCCCCTAAAGATTCTATGATTCTAGTGAAGTCAGGTTTTTCCTATATTCAATATATGACAGTAATCGTATGTGATGGCAAATATCCAATGTAGGGAGGTCGTTGAATAAAGAATGCAGACTTTCAGAGAATAACATTTATTTAAGATATGTTACCCACCTGAGGCTTTAATCCAGATAGCATGAATTTTTTAACTGTAACTTCAGGTTCAGATTCTTGTTCCGATTCAACATCACTTTCAATATCCATTGTGCGTAGGCTAGTTTCTCCATCCGATTGTCCAACATCCATGGCGCTATTCAATGGCTTAGGCATAGGTAAACCTGCGTAAAACACGATAGTATAACATGACCGCCCATAGTAACCGAGAGATGTTCTATATTAATGAATTACATGTATGATATTATCAACCTTGAGGTGGATGCTCATGCGAGGATATCGCAGGGGGTAGGGAGTCATCGCTACTTGTGGCCATCGGATCGCGAATCTAAACAAGTAAATTACCACATAAAATTTGTGATAGTGTTATCAATATGCCTTTGCATCATAAAATAAATAAAATAATATGAAATGTATGCCTAGGAACTATAACATATAATTATGTGCCTTAAATGTATTTGGAGGCTCTTCATCTTTCTCACTCTCGGAAGATTCTTTTCTTGTTTCTTCATCAGAGCATCCTCCGTATTTAGAGGGGCTGAAAGATTCGCTATTCTTCGCCAAATCAGCTGCTAGCAGCTCTTGTTGTTTTCTGTATCAAAGAGTAAAATATATACAATTTTACTGTGACCTAAACTGTGCACTAGACTATTTGGGCTATTATTTGTATCAAATAGCTTTACTTGGCGCCCGGGTCCTCCCATCCAACTTCATAAACTTGGGACGGTTCGGTCTGACTGTCGGGAGGCGCTGAAGTATGAATAAAACCAGAAATTGATCACAATTTCAATAATACATCTCTATATAATTACAATTGGACAGTAATAAATAATTAGAAAATCATAGAAATGACACCTACGAGAAAATCTTCTATTTGCTCGTCGTGATGCTGACCGATTATTTTCTGTTGACACACAAGAAAATATGCAATGATTAACGAGGAATTTTCGAAATAAACATTAACCGCAACCAAAATACACCGACAGAGGAAAACATACCAAGCTCTATACTTAATCTGGAGGCTGATCGGGAACCTTTACTGTCATTTAACTCAACAGCTGGATAAGATTAATAAAATATCTTAACAAATAATTTTAGAAATTTGAATCTAGGAAATATATATATCACCTATTACCAGGTTACTTACAGTTTCTGCTGCTTCGCCTAATGTGTCCGTGTGGAATAGGGTTCTTCGATGCTAAAAGCTTCCTTAAATTTTGTACCAGCGTTTCGTCCGTTTTATCTCCAGTTGATGTTTTATCCACCTAGAGATACACGTACTGTGATTCTCCATTTCAATGTTAGCTATATATCGTAAGTGTATGCGTTGATAAACAACTGACAAGCCATACAAAAACTCAATGAGTAGAGTATGACTTACATCCATATTTGCATCTGTGGTTGTTGAAGTTTTTTCTGAAGCAGCACTCATTGACGCTATCGGTACACTTTTGACTGTAGCTGTAGATGAGCTGGGTTTGGGTGGCGATATCGTTCTCTTAACTGGTGCTGGAGTTTTCTTTGAACGTGCTGATTGGCGAGTGCCCCTGGCTGGAGTCACAGTCTGTTGTCGAGTTAAATAATACGATTAACAATGTGCATGTACATGTACATTCACAAAGCACCCGCCAAGTATCTATGCGTAATTTTGTTTCAAATCGATTTGACAGAAAATGCACAAACTAAAGGTATCGATATGTGGCACACATCAAATAATAGAGCAGCTTTGGTTTATAAAACGAAATGGATGGAAGAATATTCGACGAGGTCGGCGATCGTTGAATGACGAAGCAGTAAAATTAGTCCACCCACTTCTTCAAATGATTAATAAAATAAGTTAAACATATGCGGGTGTATGTATTGACAATAACCAAAATAAGCACTCTCGTTCGATACAAACTCAATGCAGTATTATATTAAAGTGGATTTGAGTGTCCATATACATGACTATATACAATGTATTTCAACTTTTGTACACAGATGGTGAAACACGAGGAGAATAAAAAGGGGACAACACCACACAAATACATCACGAATATCCGGTAATGTACAAGTGACACGTGCTAATACATACCGACATCTTAAAGTTCTGTATGTATCAATTGAAATGAATTAATTGATTTCAAACATAAGTTTGTAAAAATACTAATACCGGTATTGGTAGTTTCTGAATCGCCGAAATAACTTACTAGGGATTTATTTGGGTTGAAAGTATGTGGATAAAGTGATTCGTCGACTCTATTTTGCTGTTCTAGGCACTGAAAAAAATGGAAGATAAACGCATGTTGTGTACTGCAATATTGCAAAAAATGTGGTCATTTTGTATTCAAGTGTTGCTCACTCACCACGTGTAGCCAGGAAGGGCTGACAATGACCTTCTTTTGATCCCTTGCTAGTCTGAATTCTTTGTTAATGTCATTAGCTTTTCCCTGCAATACAAATCAGATGTGGTAGAATATAGGGCAGGGTTTGTGATGAAAACATCCGAAAAAATGATTTGATGTGATAATGTAAATGAAAATACAAACTTGGAAAATAAAATGAGTGCAGCTATTATCGTAAACCCATCTGTAATCAGCTCCCAGTGAAACAGCTATATTGTTACATTCTGATTGTTGACTTGCTAGTTTCTTGCTTACAGCAATAACCACTCCGTGAAGAGGACCAACATTCTAGAATACCAGGTAAGTGAAAATACTTTATAACAAATACATGTAAATGCGATACTTTGTCAAAAATAAATAGCGACACCACTAACCGGCGTTGGTTCTGGAGTATTTAAAACCGCTCGATGTTGAGACATCGGCTGATCATCTTGATTCAGGGCCAATTGCTCGGTATTTTCTACAGCTTTTTGTATTCTGTCCGCAAAAATGTCCCCTAGACTCTTAAATTGATATAATGACATGTTCACTATGGCACTTCGCGAAACACAAATCAATAGAATGCACGTACATGTACAGGCATGTCCATGGAAAATGTCAATATACTATATTGTTAGTATGACGTACCAAACTTGGCTTCCGTTTTGGCTTCACAGTTCCTCCAGGGGTATGCTGAACTGGGGTATTCATCGCGTCTAGAGCTTTCTAGAATCAATTAAATGATCAAAATTATCGGACGGTTGTTAGTCCATCCACAATTGTAACTCATTCAAAGATGAAATATGTGGTGCATCTTACCGAAAAGTCTAACTCAGGTACGTATGGTTTGTTTGGATCAAAAAGTGTTGATGGTGATTCATAACCAAACCACGCGTTGTCTCCTGTTGGGGTCGTGGGGGTGGGGGAGGCTGCCCGAGGTTCTCTCTCGCTAATCAGTTCCTACAGAACAATTCAAGCCTTGTAAATATTGTCATGTATCACACACAAGTACATGAGGCATAGTGGAAGAATAAAACTGTTTTTAAATTAAAGACTGCGGGTGACTACGAACCTGAACGCGGGTATTTTTCAGTACTGGTTTCTGAACAGGTGTAATCGGTTGCTCAACATTAGTTTCCATTACTGTGACAAGCGGTGTGCGGGGTTTACTCGCTACATTAGCTGGGTCCACCATGTCAACATCATCCGCCCTAGAAGCAGCAGGAGTGTTCTTGGTTCCAGGGGTGACGGTCGGTGTTGCCACATCTGCAAATACAAATAGTTTGTTGTTTAATACAGAGCTGGTATAGGTGACTCGCGATATGAATGAATCAACTAATCCTATCACCATTACAATGCGCTTACCATAGATGCTTGCCGCCCTGGTTACTTTGGGAGTATGCATAGATGATGTGGTGTCTTGTTCGTCAACATTATCTTCATTTATCACCCGGTCAATGAGGAACTGTTCTTCGTCCAATTTCTTTCCGCGTTTTGCGCATTCTACCAACCACCTGCAATGTAAACACAAATAGTAGAACCATGAGAGTTATTTAATAACTCAGATATTCCCATTTGCTTTCTGTCGCGTATAGTTGTTCTTTTTCCATGGATATTTATTAAATACATATACGGTACACGATAATTGGATTGACAATGCTTACTTATTTGATACTGCTGGCAACTGCCACTTCGTAGCAGCTTGATATTTATTACCAACTGCGGCATTCACAATGAGATGCGTGCTGGCTCTCAGGTTCTTGCCAGGATTTGCTCTTCGAACAAAGAAGTCCTGAACTACAGCACCCAGGAACTCAGCAATGTGTACGTAAACATCGCGCTCAGTGCCTTGATACCCGCTGATGGAGAGCACACAGTCCTTGAGAGGATCCGACGTTTGAGCTACCGTTAACGGCTGAAATATAGCATTGTGCTCCAGTGGAATCATGCAATTCTGCTCAACGCACATCTGAATCCACGCGTTTGTCACAATTTCTGCAGCAGTAACTTCAAGGGATTCGCAAAATACCGGCACAACTGCATAATCTGGCACAGATCTCGCACGCGTAGATTGAATTTTGCCTCCGTTGCACTTTATAAACTCTTTTAATGGAGCTTCGTTTTCTTCAAAATCAAACCCGTGGATAACAAATGTCTTTCCGGTTAGTAAAGGCTGGTGTGTGATTTCCACAGTCGCATCTGGATCCATGGTAACATCATTGTTCGAGGTTTCATTATTTTGTTCTTGCATGGTACTGTCTGTATTCGTGTGTGCATTTGGCGTGAGAGTGTGTTGCTGAGCAGCATCTCCTGCTTCCGCTGCTCTTATCAGCGTACTCTCCCCCATTGTACCAGACTGACCTGAAATTGTGCAAAACAACAAATCTAAATTAAATGTGCATGTCTACTCCTGTTGGTAGCTTTAACATAATTCACATATAGAGCCGATTAAAATATCCCTGAATGGAATATTAGTAAGGGAGTGAAATGATCAGTATGAGATCTAGGAGTAATAACCTGCGGTTCCATCTGGTAGATATTGACTGAGAAGGTTTCTCATGTCATTGGTGCCTTGAGGCGGTTCGTTTACTCTGAAGGAGGATGTACTATGGATATCACACAAAGATTTTCTGTCTGTGGCTCGTCTGTTATAATGGTAGAACGATGAAAGACAACGCAGTGATGATATGGTACATCTATAACCTGTAAGTTGGAAAGTATTCGAAGTGTAAATATAATACGGGTAAATATAGCCAATTAACCTCTTGTTAGCCGGCTCTGGAGTTTCCGGGTTTGCTTCGGGCATATCAACACAGTAGTACGACTCTTCTGGCATACAGTTTCTCTGAGTACAGCTGTCTAACAACCACTGTACACTTATGACATGCGGCCTGTAAAAATACAAAGCACTCTAAAATATCTGATTCTCATTTAATCTGAATTGGAACTTTTTATTTCTGAATACCCGTCATAGCATAGATAAAAATAAAATATATACATCGCACGATGTTTGTTAGACTATTACTTTAAACTTGCGGACATTGCCAGAGTGATTTCTTCGTTATTCATTTCTCCAATCACCATATGAGATACAGCATCTGAGATTTGACTGAGTATGGTGCCTCCTCCCAAGTTTATGACCCGTCGTAGCTTTGTAATCTGTTGTCTACTGAAGCCACTCAGATAAATCTGTAAATCATATTATATATTACATGTATCATACCTTATCGTTTCAATGAACTGTAAAAACCTACTTTGGATTCAATCTAGCTAGTTCCGAGTTTGAAACTAATGTCTATTTAAGTTGTACCTTACAACCGTCAAAACATGAACTGCTCATTAGTTCTTTCATATTAAATGCGTCAACCACTCTGACTGCTTCTGACAACCGTTTTCTCTTGTTAGAATCGCTGTCCGCGGCAAGGTTTGTCGCATTCATAGTGGTCATGGCAGAATCGTCAACAGCATTCACTGATATTGTACTGATGTCAGGATTAGTATAACCTGTTGGAAAAGTACATTGTATTGAAAAAAGTTGCTGACGATGGTCTACATGCATTTTATTTATCTTACTAGTCACTACTTTACTCAGTGATTTATAATATGCCTCCACTCACTAGGAACTGATGATATCCTGCCTCTGTTGGGAGTGGAATGCGATGGTTTACTCGCATCCCTCTCCTCGTCAACCACAGGATACTGAGTCTCATCAAGGCAATAGCCAATGCGAAGACTGTCAAACAGCCAACGGGTATTTACTATCTTAAGATGCCACTTCTTGGCTGCTTCGTACTTAGCACCCCTTGGCATGTTGGTCACAAGATGTGTATTCAGGTTCAATTTCATCTCCCCGCTGTATTGGCCACCTTTGTGTTAACATACAATGCAATCCAGTATGAATAAACTTAATATGACGAAGGACAAGCGGTGTGGGTCAAAACGATCAGAAGTATTATCACCAATAAATGCACGCACCTTCTCTCTCGATCCCATCTCTCGATTGTTTTCTGTCCCCTGAATCTAGGCCTGACACAGATATAACAAGACCTTTAAAAATGGGGCACGTGAGGCTGGAGAATTGAGCATCATTTGCGTTGATTAACCTGTATCAAAATAAGTTGTTGAGAATTTGCAACAGAATGATACCAGTCGAGATAAAAACAAATAATAGCGAACTCGATTAGAAGTACATATTACGAATTTTGAGATGCATTCCAAACTTCTTCAATCCACTCTGGGGCCATGATAGGCTTCTTTAGATTTGCTGCCACTATATACTTCTTCGAACCTACTTCACCAGCAACTAAATGAGTTACACCTTCATGAAATTCTCTCTTAACAATACCTCCCATCCATTCAACACGTTTAGAACATTCATCCTGAAAAATTAATCAAGTGAACATTGAATTAGTCGTTCAAGGTCAGCATTATATATTTGTTCTCTGTTAAAGACTGTATACAAAACATAAAACATGCTGTACCCGTTGTGCTTTCGGCAAGGATGTTACGCAAACCACCATATTTTCCATTGCGCCATTATGAAGAGGAAGAGTTCTTTTAGGAATGGATCTGCCATTTTTTAGAGCATCCAGAATATAAATTGGGCCCAAAAGTCTAATAAAGACAAGAGAACATTCGTGTTATGTACATAAACGCACAGTCAAGTGAGCAATCTATTTGAATATCAATCGAATATCAGGAATCAATGCCTGATTTCCAAAATGTCCCACTTACCTCGATTTGGTTTGAACAAGGTGCCCGAAAGCATCTCCGTGAAACTCGTTGAAGACAAATATTTGCTTGGATTCACGCCCAGTGACATTCAAGCAATCCCTCGCCGAACACCATTTGACATCGATATCATCAGAATCGTTCACCAACTTAAAAAGAAAAAGATGTATACACAGCAAGTGTTTGTCAATATTCAATAATATGTCATATGTCAAGTGTATTCTCATTTCGGAGAGTGTCTTGTATACATACCTCAAAGGCTTCTATCATACGTTGACAGTCCTTAGAACCTCCTTCCGCCACAAAAAGAATAGTAAGAGATGCCATCTGCAATAGATGACATTTGAATCAAAAGGACAATTTACACCGTCCTTATAATGTTGGGGACATAATTCAAACATTGAAGCCCCACCCGTGAAAAACTCGGCGCTTCAGCTATAAGCCGAAAACGTGTCAAAAACTCGTGTCTGTGAATCTAGCCACCGGGCTAAAGTCACAGTTACTGTGGATATAGTCAATGCCTTAATCCTTACTAGTAAATAAGACAAAACTTGGAGAGAACAGGCATGTGATAAAACACACCAATGTATAATTACAATAATACCAGCTGATAAAAGGCACACTTAATGCCTGCACTCATCTGCTTCGATACATAGGGTCTATTCATATTTGGTGTTTTTTTATAACTTTTCGTAGGTATTTATAATTCAATTTCAGTTTACAGACATGTTGATCCTCCGAGTTACAATATCATGCACATAGGATGATGAATATATATGGTACGTAAATGATGACTGAAATATTGTCCTACTGACGATATGCATGGACACTTAAGCTGTGCGTATTCGGTGTATTCACCACCTTGTTGTCTCAAACGTCAGAATGAGATCAAAAAGCTGAATCCTCAGACAAACCCATGTTGTATCGAGTAAACGAGCCAAATTAGTGTAAATAATTGCACCAAACGCTGCTCTGATTTTCTTAAAGAAACATTGTAAGCATTACCTTATGAGAAATATCCAATCAAGTCGAAAAGGCGTTCGTAGCAAAATTTGAAAAATATTTATCCCCGCCACGCCGCCATGTTTACAATCAGTTCTCGTTGCCCGAGACTTCACACGAGATTAAGAAAGCGTCATTTCCGGTTCACAAACAGAAAAGAAGCTTATATCTTCCCCCGGTATTTTCCACCTAATATTTTGGTCTTTATATGTGGATTTGCATTCGTAAGATGTCATCTTTATTATGTCTTAAAATCGGGTATATGTTATTGACAACTCCAGTGTGAATTTAGCTTCATAGCTGCTGTATTAGCGATAATAAGCACCGTCGGCTTTTGGACACCTTATCCCCATCTACTTAGTCTTTGTGTGCTTATGCCAGTTAGACGGCAGCTACAGCATACAGTAAAATTATTTGCACATTCATTTGTAAATATCAGGTCCTAGTTTACTATTTTCATAAATTCCTAATGCCAGTCTTAATGTGCAAAATTATTGGTAAGCCTTGACCGCATCCAATTTAGCATGTGAATGCCTACAACTTGCTCAAGCGCTCTCAGTTCAAAGTTGGAAGACATTCACAACCATGCAATCGTGAGGAAGTCGCTACTCCCTTTGATGTAAAAGATCTTCTTGAACCGTTGCTTATCTTTTCAATTTATTTCAGCTAAAATAAGAGTAGGACGGTTGTTGAAATATTGAGTACAGAATGGCTCTGCCGAATTTTAGACCTCAGACTCCGCAGTCACGTAAGTATTATTAGCCTATTTTTATATATTGGCATGGTCCAGGTTACTAATTCTCTTATTCGAATGAAAACAAACATGCTGTATTTAATTCCGGTAATTATTGAAATGTAAGGTGTGGTTACGATAAAGTTAAGAAACAAAGCAATATCATACTTTTTCATTCTACATACTATCGTAGATCTCAAAGATTACAATGTTATTTTAAAAAAGGTTTTAAAAAATACATGTTTTTAGTTTTACTCTTTTTCCAGTTTGAACCCAAGTTAGCCTTGACAATTGCAATCTATTATGACTGACAAAAAAGAAATCATTTGTGGCCAATATTATTTTATCATTTGCAGACTTCAACAGTATACCTAGTCCAATGCATAGATTCCCCCAACACAGACCACCATATTCACCTTATTCCTTTTCTCCAGGTCCACAAAGCTCTGGACAATCGGTAAGAAATAGGGGCTTGTAAATTAACACCTCATTCACTATGACTGTTATCAGCTTTCATGATTTGAGTGGGACATTCTTTTTTAATCAAATAATTCTGCGTCGTGGCCATTGCCTTAACCTATTCCATGAATTGGTTAGCATTAACGGCGTGACTGTAAGTGGCGCATGGTCCCATTAGGCGGTACCACGTACCAATAATGACACTTGCTTTTCACATGCTTTAGTCTGTTGCTTTCCAATCGTTGCTGCGCTGATTCCTTTGTGCATTCAATCATCTAAATGTACATGTAGCTAGGAGTAAGTCTAATTATGTGTCCAAATTAGAAAGCTTGCTGAATCGGTATTATATGTAAATTCTGTAGCATTTATCGCGGAGAGAATGCATTAAATGTTGTTACGATTTGAGGGTTTACCCAAAAATTTGATGTATCGGATAGGGTTGAATCCCATCCTTAACTGTCTATTAGATTTCCATCGCTTTTCCAATCACCAAATATACCCCACATTGGTTGTCAGTACTCGCTTATAAACTTTCCCTTTATGACACAGAAAATCTTCTTGTTCGATCCTGCTTCGGTTCCCTAGATTCTGATAAAAAATTAACTCACCTCTGTGAGCGAATTTGAGAATTTTCGTAATGATTCTTGCTTAATCAGGATCAATTCTTTGTAGTACACGTAACTGCTACTTGTAATTAACTTACGATAGAGTCTAGAATACGAAATATTTACAAACTGTAGAGTGGTTAATGAAAATTATCAAACATAACCACGTGTAATTGTAGTATTGTACTATGATTATAAGAACGCTTGTACATAAACATTTTATCAAAAAAATTACCTGCCCTGTTGATGTGATAACAAATTACACTGTTTGCATGCAATATTATGAGAATTATACTCTGAATATGCTCAATAATTCACCGTATTTATTTTGTGAACAAAGTAGCAAACGCAAGCTTAAGTTGTATTGTACTTGTTTATACATATATTACGTTGATAAATTGAAAGTTAGCTAGCATGGCTTTATTTTGCATGTGTTGCATGTGACTAATATGCTCCCCTCCCCGCATCACAAACACAGGGTTATTATCATGGTCATCATCATCATCATCACCACCAGGGCTCAGGAGGATCCAACCCATTCGTGTCGAACCCACATGGACATCCGTCGATCACGCCCGTCAAGTTGGGATCAAGAGTCAGTGTGAGTATATGCGTATGATTTTTTTTCGCGTGTGACCATGATAGTTAATTTAACCCGCAATAATTCTAACGCATACTGTTGGGTGTTTTACAGCACGACACGAAGACACCTAAACAGCCCAAGCCCCCAGATAAACCTCTTATGCCCTACATGAGGTACAGCAGAAAGGTGAGGATATCATTAATTTCTTCTGTAATTAGTAATTGATACGTTTACGGCCATAAAAATTGTCATTTTGCAACGAGTAGGTATGGGATTCAGTCAAAGCGGCGAATTCGGATCTGAAGTTATGGGAGATAGGAAAGATAATTGGACAAATGTGGCGGGAGCTAACAGAGGACGAAAAACAAGAATACGTGGATGATTATGAAGCAGAAAAAGTGAGCAGATTTATTTTAAAGCTTGTATTACTTCAACTTATTGATTGATAATGATTATATTTCTTAGATCTAGTTTACTGGGTAGGTTATATACAAAATTCTCATGTTATCAACACTCTTCTTTTAAAATTTAGGTTACCTATAACGAGGCTATGAAGGCATACCACAATTCTCCGGCGTATCAGGCCTGGATATCCGCTAAAAGTAAAGTGGACACTGGTGACGACCACGAGGAGAGAGAACCACCAAGGCGTCAGAGTGTCAGTAGCGCTTTCTTGGTCAAATTCCTTCAGTCCGCATGGTTAATATTGACTACGTTTACATGATGTATTTATGTTTATACAGAAAGCTCAAGCTGCAGAGGCCAGAATCAGTATTCAGCCCGCGGAAGATGATGACGGTAAGTTACATTTATAATATACCAGCATTACCACTGTTTTGGTTCAATCTTTACCTTAAACAAATAGCGCCATTGAGTATGACAAACTGATTTATATTTGCTCAGATTTTGATGACGGTTTCTCGGTGAAGCACGTGGCCACAGCTCGATACTCCAGGAATCATAAACTGATAAATGAGATATTCAACGACGCTGTAGTCCCAGATGTCAGGACTGTCGTTACCACCAGCAGAATGAATGTTCTTAAACGACAAGTGCAGTCTCTCATGATGCATCAGGTAACGCTTTATTCCGGTTTTCTTAATTTCTTTCACTACTACAATAAACTGGATATCTCATGTCTATTTACTTTACCGTTGAATTAGAAAAAGCTCGAAAATGAACTGGGACAGATTGAGGAGAAACATGAATCAAAGAAACGAAAATTCCTGGAATCTTGCGAAACTTTCCAAAAAGATCTGAAGAAGGTTAGTTTCACATAATTCGAATATTAGACATCGGTATCTGAACACAACATGCTTAACTCTTGTGAATCGAAAAAGTATGACATGTAGAGTACATTGTATTTTCCTTGTGCATGGCCTCTAGCTTTGTGAGGAAAAACCGGTTATATCCGACGAAATGTTTGACGACATGATTGAGAAAGGAAAGGTTGAGCTTCGCGAAAGACAAAAGCAACTCATTAAGCAGGAAGAGGACAGACAGAAACAACTAGTGAGAAAACAAGTTTGAATCAGTGTAATTGATGAATTATCCACTTTGCACGTCATGTTATGTGCCATAAAATAATGCCTACTAATCTTGTCCCTGAAGGAGGAAAAGAAAAAGCGAGAAGAAGAGGAAAAACTGAAAGCAGAGGAGGAGAAAAAGAGACTAGAGGAGGAGATGTTGGAGAAGCAGAAACAGAATGAATCCACCCCGGAGCCCACTGCTGAGGCAGCTAAAGAAGCTGCTAGTGAGGCAGAGCCCCCCAAATCAGCAGACTCACAGAAAACCGAGGAGGAAGAGCCAATGGAAGCCGATGAGTCTGCTCCAGAGACAAGTGCCACTCCAGCTGAGGAAGAGGTAAATTATGTACACACTTGTATATGTTTCATGAAACGCATACCGGTACATTTTATCCTTACATTCACCGTAGTTGCTTGAGTAATTGCTAGTTTTTCTACCAACAGAAACCTGAAGACGAAGATAAAACTGACGGCGCAGAAGAACCAGAGTCTACGTCATGCGAACCAGGTATGTTTGAATACTGACTTAGGACAATCCCGTAGCAGAGGCTATGACCCTATTTCCCATTGAAACTCAAGTATATGTATTGCATTTACAGCTTCTGAGGACATGGATGTCGACGAATCTCCTGTTCCAGCAACTGACAAGCCCGATAAACCAGCTGAAGAAGAAAAGACGCTGACACCTGATGCTGAACGGCCAAACCCTGCTGAAGAGTCATCAGAAGTGAGTAAATCGGAAAGCAAATCTTCAGATCTGGAGGGAAGTAAACCGACCACTGATTCAGAAACTCCCCCATCCCCGACGGATAGTGAAAAGACAATTGAGGACGAAGCTGCTGAGGAAGGAAAGGAAAAGGAACCACAAGAAAAGTCCAAAGGAGAGAAAGATGCAGAGACCACAGAGGAAGAGGATGAAAATGATTGCGAAGATGTTGCTAAAGAGGATGTCCCAAAGCCTGATAAACAAAAACCAGAGTGTACTGAATCTGAAGACAAAAAATCTGAAGATAAAAAATCTGAAGATGAAAAGTCTGAAGTAGCAAAGACTGAAGACGCAACGTCTGAAGGTACAAAATCTGAGAATACGAAATCTGAGGATACAAAATCTGAAGATAAAAATGTGGAAGATACAAGGATTGAAGATACAAAATCTGAAGATACAAAGCCTACGGATTCTGAACCTGAAGACGCAAAACCCGATGACACAAAAGCCGATGAAGAAAAGACGGAGGGCGAAAAACTTGATGTCACGGAAACATCCTCGGAGGAAGCCAAAGAGTCTGATAAAAGTGAAGCAAAGGAAAACGAGGATAAAGTAGTAACAGAGAGTAGTTCTACTGAAGACAGCTCGAAGGAGTGTTAGACCGTATGGCAGTTATAAGTTATATATCTATCACCGAAATTATATGTCCTAGAGTATAATAGTTCATCAAAAGTTATCATTGCAAAACACTGCCAATATTTCGTACAAGTATATTTGAACTATATGAACCGTATTCAGATCGAATTCCTGAACTACATGTATTGTGCTTTGTGTATACATGCAATCTTTACTACCGTTATGTGTCTGTCTAGAAAATATAATTCGTACTCATTTATTACATTGTATGCATTTTACAGAGTAAATATGTATTGTCTCATAAATACAATAAATCTGTATTTTCATTGTCATTTAAGAGTCAGCCTTTGTAGTATCCTTACGTCTTGTGGTCCTACTTGGCATGCCTGTTAATGGCGAATTCGTGTTATATTAACTGCCTGTGGCCGTATCCATTCTATAGATAATCTATGCCTAGATCAACCGATGCCTAGATTTATACCTTTATAACAAAGGTGATATTCAGTCAAGAGAACAATATCTACCGGTATGTATATTTAACAATACAGTTCCATTAGAAAAGCTGACAGCATAATATTATCAGTGCTAGCAGTAATAGAAGATCTGTAACTTTCACGAATACAAGCCGCAGGTCGTACCATATCACCAGGCGTTGTTTACAGCGTATCACTTTTGCACTCCGATTCTATATGGTTTTCTACTCTCTGCGTGTCCGACACACGTTAGAACCAATTGGGGTTGATTACATTTAAATATTTTAGTTTCCCTTGTGGAGGCGAGCATTTGGCCCGACGTGTGTGCCATTTTACCCTCCATTTGAACACACCTGGTACCCACATATGTACCTCCATGGAGCTTTCCTTCGATGATTCAAGAGAGCACCACTTAAATCAAATTGTGTTATTAACACTCGATATTGATATTTGATGGACTTGTATAACGTTGAACATTATCATGATGCTTTGGGAGACAATCAGTGTTTTTGCTTGCTTTAACCCGAGGCTAAGGAGGTGATGATCACGAATTACGCACGAGGTTCCAGTGACGCAAAGTTTCGCCTGATAGCTGTTAATTGGTTGGTGAGTAATGGGATTACAGTGTTCGCTGTGTTGTCAGTCTCTGTATTTGCAGTGCGCGAGTCTTATTAAATGGGAACTTGTTACTGAACAGATATTGTAACGAAACGTTTACAATTTTAAAGGTCATATAATCTGGATACGCGTTCGCAACATCTGTCAGTAAGGATGCTACCTTAATTGGACTGCACAGCAGCTCTGATGGAGAACCATAATGTTAGCAATGGATTTGAGTCGGTTAATAGCACACAATCGAACAGCAGTAATACTAGTTATGAATTGTCCCAGAATCTCACAACAGCTCCGGATTTTATAGGACTTTCTTTTATGAGCGCAATTATGGTTTGTACTATCGTCGGTAATGCTGCTATCTGTTGGATTATCCATAAGAATGCGTCATTACAAACCATTCCGAACAGGTTAGTGTTGCACAAATTAACTTCAAATAGTTCATCTCACTAGGAAGATCACTTTGCCAGCATTGCGTCACAAACATTTTCAACTATTTGACCTGTAGCTACTACTTGAACCATTCTTTGAAGTAATTAAAATTTAATGTTTTAATCACGTGCTCGAAAACATTTTCCTTTGAAAAATGTCACCTTACTAAATCCATCATCAAATGAGTGTGTGTCCTGCGGGGGTAGTTCGTTGAGTGCCTTTCATGTATTGTGTATTGCAGATTTGTGTTGAATTTGGCGTGGTGCGATTTGCTGACAGCTCTGATTAATGGACCTTTTACACTGGTTGCTCTTACCTACAATGACTGGGTCATGGGACATGTCCTGTGTCAGATTAATGGCTTCCTGACCACCATGTTCGGGATCGCTTCTGTAGTAACTTTAGCTGTCATATCCCTTAATAGGTACACGTACACAGAGAGAACAAATATAAGCATTAACCTAAA
>JAXGGS010772531.1:2495-27755 GCA_035585475.1 Armandia brevis
AAACCTGGTAAACATTCGTGTTGATACAAAGTCGGATTTTAGCACTTTCTGCCACCTATTTGCCACAGTTTTCCCAAAATTGGGAGACAAACTTTTTGCTTAGCAAAATTATATATAGATAGACTGCATTGTGATCAACATTTTTATTTTGTATCATTCATTTTTAGGCCTTTTATCAGGATCGTCAGTTGTTGATGTGGACAATAGAATTTGGTTCACTTTGTTCGTTCTTGGCGCGAAACTAGACATATTCAGGGCAGAATTATGCTACAAAGGAAGGATGGGTTATGACCTTGACATTCTTAAAGTTAGTCAAGTGTAATAAAAAATGTCGTGAAGGACGATTGATACAAAGTAAAACATATCCATGTACATATATTATATGTGTTTACACGTAAGTCAAGTTGATAATTGATGTTGCGTGTTGGAGGAATAATATTTTGTGTACTACTTGAATCCCCCTAATGGTACTACTATCTAAATGATCCAGATTCGTCAGATTCCCGAAAGCGAATTTAATTTTCGATGCTGTAATCGGAAATATCGCTACAAAGCTTGGTGGTGGTAAAACACCCATCCGGCTAGCTATGATTTTTATCAGTAACTTGTAGGCTGTTCAGTATGTGTTGAAATATATATACCTCTTAGGCTGCATAAAATTAATAAATTGCTTCTCAGGTCTGCCGGTATCCCCCCTTTTTTTGCAATTTAACAAAAATGTACCTGCCACACCCTCCTTCTTTTAACGGCCGAAACACTTATCAGATAGATCTACGGGGAGGTATACATTTGCCAAGAGCTATTGTTTAACCAATGTCAAAAATGGGGTACACTTACTTTACCTCAAGTTCTGTATTTCAGCAATTCATATTTCTATTTTCAGGAATTTAGTTACGAAGATATAAAACGTGTGGCACAAGTTTTTAACACCCACATACCTGCTATCGTCAAAGAATTAAAGAACGGCGTCCGGTTGTTTGTCCTGCATTCCCAACCTGGTCACCTTCCACACTTTGTGGAAACTATGCAACAATTTCTCTCGGCAACTCTGGACATTATGAAGGAGACAGCTAAGTTTAAACTAGCCACTAAAGCCATCTATGAAACAATGGCCGGTTTTTCAGATTTACCGCCGGTTGTGGACGAAATCGCTGAACTTGTGAACCATGTGACTGAACTTCTGGGTGACGTCAGAAAAGACGTATTTGATATGCATAAGGTATGTAGTACATTCACTGCCGTCTTGACAACCACAATATATTATGAATGTTAATCATAACTGGACGTTATACTGTGAGCTCACATACGTGATACCGATTAGTGATGATAATTACTTTTTGATGGCACATGGGCACATGTAGAAGTCACGATGCTCAAGTCGATGTTGGATGTACTCCGACCGTTTCTGTCATTGTTAACATGCTTTCATCTACTTGAATATGTCTTTGCCTTTAGCTTATCATAGACGTGCTAACGGTTCAGATTCCCTGGTCATGGCAAGAAATAACTATTGCAATGGCTGACATTAGAAGTGACATCAAAAATGTCATCCAGAATCCAAAGACAACTATTCAATCCATAAGTCACAGCATGAGGAGGTATACAAATGGGGATGTTTATATAATTCTAGAATCGAAATGACTCCATCTGATAGAAACTATGCCTTAGTTTGCTGTTGTAATATATTTTATTTTCTTATGAATCCAAGGATCAAGGATGCAATGTTCATTCTTGAGAGAGCGAGGGATGACATACTAAATTCCAGATTTTTTCAGGATGGTAATACATTTTTTCGCCATCTTTGATGACAATATTCTTATTTTGCGGTCCATGGTTCATTGGCCGTCAAACAACGATAACCTTAGTATTGGAACTCACTTAGTTCAAACTGTTTGTAGAACACACAAACAATTACCGGGGTTAACTTGAATGAACGCTATGTGACATGTTTCATACTCAAATTCTTGGAATATTTAGATGGCAAGCCTTATTGGCACGATGTTGAAACTGAACTAGAGAAGCTTAGTTTTATGGCCGATGAGATGAAACTACAACTAGAAGCATCCATCAAAAGCACGGAAGTTAACCAAGAGACGGACAAACGGGTCACGCGTCTAACTTGCAAAAGCATAGTACGATTTTTTTTATATAACGACCTAACTTTAACTGAATATTGTAAGGACAATATTGTCAAGGTATTGTTTATCGTTCATAGACACAATGGAGAATTGAAGCTATGCAGAAAATAATGGATATTGTGACCGAAAGCTTAAAAACTCCACTTGAGAAGATGAGCACAATATTTCAACCATTTGTGGAGGCTGCTGCAAACTATGATGAAACAGTGAAGGGGATGCATATAGGTTGCAAGGAGCTTGATACTGCGTAAGTGTTTTAATAAACACGTAATGGCTCTTACTCACTTGATCGGTGGTTTAAGTTGATAACTAGGGTTGTTTCATCATACAAGTAGATTGGAGTGTAAACAAGTAAACCTTTGCTTTTCTGTAACTGTTCCTATATGTCAGAGAACATTTTCTTCTCAGTGTTCTGTTCATGTAATGCATGTTATTGTTGCATCGGCGCCATTCGGTATTAGATTTCAGGAGGCTAGGAAACTCACCGAACTGGTTTTTGGCAGCAAAGCGCACAAGTCGTTTCCAAGAGAATACCTTGAGTCTCAGTGTTGCGGTGACGGTTTTTGGCCTTCAACTGGAAACGGACGATACCCGGAAGGAGTGATGCTAAGAGCTGCCACTAGTGAAGAGGTGAATTAACATGACTAGAACTCTCACGTGCAAAATAGTGTTCATTCAATGTTTGGTGTTATTAGATTATTCAACTATTCTTGGTATC
The DNA here is from genome assembly GCA_035585475.1 of Armandia brevis. Taxonomy (NCBI): domain Eukaryota; kingdom Metazoa; phylum Annelida; class Polychaeta; family Opheliidae; genus Armandia; species Armandia brevis. The sequence goes on from JAXGGS010772531.1 coordinate 5,352, forward strand.
AACAATCAGCTATAGTCCATGTAGAATATACAATGTATTGATATGATATGATTTAAAGTAACATCCCCATTGTAGGTTCTAATAATCAAGTCATCTTTAACTTGATTTTAAAACAGATAGTTGCCCCATTCAATGGCATTGTCATCGCCAGCTACAGTGGAAGAGTTGTCATAGAATTGTCAGACATAGATGGTGTTGAGGCTGTTATTACAAATATTGAACCAAAAAGCGATATCATAGGCGGAGAGGTATCGTTCAAATCCAATTAAAAATCCTCTCAACGTTATTTAGAATGAATAACGTTACTTAATCAACTAATGTTCACAACATAGATCAGTTCTGGAGAGTTCTTGGGGTACATTCGAAACAATCATGGGTCAGATAGTCACATCCATCTCTCCATGAGACTTTCTGGCAGTGAGGAGTATATCGATCCTTCTAGATATGTCGAAAAACGGGACATTGTTTTACCTTACTGGAAGCAGGACTGTGATCATTATTTCTACATTTATAAGGTTCAATCTAGCCTGTCATTTTTATTTTGCAACTGTACTATAACTAAATACTAGCTACGAGTTTGGGAAAATTTATTCACACGTGAACTAAATACAACTTAATCTAAACTACAGGGTGTAACACTCCATACCGGATATATCTTGGGTTCTCCAAACGAGATCGACGAAACACCTAAAATACCAAATGCTCCCAATGACCTTGATGTAGAAGACTTCGGTAACGTAACACCCGACGTACCTGACGTTGGGCAGTGGGAGACAGTATCATTTGATAGTAAGAAATGCGAACTTTGTTACATAGATTAGCATATTAAAAATTGACGTGATTTATATGTTGCTGAATGTATTACAGATGTTGCGAATGACCTGGATATGTCTTCAACATTAAATAACAAAGACGAGATGCTGACCTTTGAAATGTACAACATTAACTTACAAGAACTGTATGATGTGAGTCCGGACACCGTAGGACCGCTATCCTTAACACATCCTAGGGAAATAGTTGATGCAGCTGTGAATTGTATTCAAGTTAGTAGTATGCTAAACTCAAAACGCAAAATAGTTATTTATGTTGATACTCGTCGTGTGATGGATGCTACTTGCACATGTGAACTTCTCAATTCAGGGATTGGCTTTAAAAGACATGAGACTTCCTGCAGGCTCGTTACCTGATTTTGAACTTCGTTTGAATTTGGGCTTACAAGGCAGATCGACAAGTGGTTCACGTAACAATCTGATTGATAGGTTCAATGAAGGAGACAAGATAAGTAAGTTTTCTGCCATCAGCATAACAATTGTTAGAATAAGACTGTACAGAATACATATGCACGCAAGGCTAACGGTGTTGATTATTTAGCATGCAAGTCAGTAGCAGAGAGAATATTCGGCGGGTCAACTTGTTCTTTTGAAGAAGGTTGCAGTGGTTTTTCTTGTGGTTTAGAATTAAAATTCCAAGGACTTACCCAATTCATTTCAACTTCAATGACATTCGACTCTTGCAAAATGGAACTAACCGTGGATTTTGAGCAGTTCAGCTACACTTTCAAATTACTAGAAGTTGACGGTAAAAAACACCATGCAGAATTATATAACAGACGTAGTTCTTACAATTGTAATTTAGTGGGCAACGGTCTTAATCAACATGTCTGTCTGTAGCACTTGAAGGGTCAATGGTAATCCCAATTTTGCCTGTCATTAATTGTACAAGATTACAGCTTAATTACAAGATCGAAGTGACAACAACCGACATAAAAGTAGGTGAACTAATATACTTATGCGCGTGGTTTAAGACATATCATACCGTCCATTAGGTGTAATTAATGCTCTTCATTATTCTAAACGACAGGTGGATATGTCTCTGAGCTGGTGCTTTAATGCAAATGAAGAATGTGAGATAGCCATTGATTTCTTACGGGATTTGGAACTCAACATATTTCCATGTTCTTCAATGGCGGCAAAAAGCGTGAAAATCCCGTCCGTCCCTTGTAAGTTTCAATTATTATAACTTATATCGTGCAGCTATCACAAATTGAACGTTTGATATGCCCTAGCACGTTTGTTGTATGTAATTTTAAATCAAGCACGAGAGGATATGATGGGGATGGCGGTGATTGAGGTGTTAGAATTGCTGGAGGAGACTGGATGCGATGCAATGGAACTGATAAACTCGGTTCACGATTTGCGAGAATATTATCATACATGGGTTTGTACAACTCAGGGATCGCGTAAATAACTAGAATAGAATTGATGAGATTAGATACATTTCTAAAACCATATTTAATTTCAGACAATGGACAAAATTAAATCAGTCACGCAAAGGGTCTTTCCAAATGAATTTGAGTTGTTTGATTTTGTGTTAAGTGGCCCAGAAATAACTTTTGGTCCGTCAGATGTAACATTCGTTAGCGGTCGGGTCTTCATTCCTTTTGGACCAGTGCCTGGATATATGGGTAGGTGACATCTTATAAAAAATTACCAACGTTTTTTATATCGGATTGAGCATGTACAGAACACGTGAACATTGAGCGATTGGTCATTAGGCATACGCAATCAGTCGTTCTTACTATGTGCATTAAACTCTTTGCACTGTTAATCATCTCTATATTGCCATACAGGCTATGGTGTGAAAGGCAGTTATGGTGCTGCTTTTAAAACCTCATTACACGTGATGTCGATGAAAATTAAAGTAATTGCTGCTACATGGGTTTAATTAAATAAACCGTCTTTATAATAAGATGCAGTACTTGATCCAAAAGTCTGCTTTATTGTAACGATGATAAATTTCTACGACAGGGTGTGCTGGCCCCAAGTATAACCAGTTCAGCGTATGGCTCTCTTGGTGTCCGGTTACCTCCCATTAGTGGCGAAGTACGAATAGAGGGTGTATTTGTTAACGTCAGATTCCCAGCAACAGCGGAGATGAAATTCAATAAATTTCCATTAAAAATAACGTAGGTAGAACCCATCCTGCGATTTTAATACAATTGAACAATTAATAACGTAATTAAATATCAAGATTTTTACTAAAAGCGTTGCGGAAAGATGAGTTAATTCCCGGTATATTATTTTATCAGGACAGGCATTAGCACTGAGTTGGTCCCTGTGGCATACCGTTTGCAAGCGGTCCTCTTAATTGACATACTTGGCATCAAACAGGATTTCATGAATGTGAAAATTTATTCATATGATCGGCCTGCCGAGGCTGGTGACTCCTTGACTAAATCTGACGAAGATCCAGATGACACTCCACCACAGTTCTCGCCATACGCAGAAGTAATAGAAACAATGTCAAGCGATTTTTAAACATTTGAAAATCCAGCTGTAGCTTTACGGTAATATTGTCATTATTCCTTCCTAATTCGATGCTTTTGATACATTATTAGAGTTCGTCCAAAAGGAAAAGGAGATCAGCGTATTCTAAACATTGTAGTGTAGAACAATTGTCCAACCTTGACTACACTGAGCCTGCCTTTAAGGTATGTAAAAATTCAGTCCAAATATGGGATCATATCCTCGTGCTGATGTTGGAGTATATACTTACAATAAGCTTCCATGTCCTGCCGACAGCTGGAGGTGGGAGTAGATGATGACATGAGTGACGTACTACTGACGTATAGTGTCGGCACCTACCGCTGGGGACACGACGTCATCAAGAATGAACAGATGGGAGGGAACTCAATTCTAGTCCCTCGGGTAGGTCAAATAATAGTGATGACTGATAGTGTTTCCCCACTTATTCTATCATTTGCATTGTATTGACTTGACGCTGTTGATTTATAGCCGCTTCCCATTAGACATCGTTTGTACTTTACTGTGACTGCTACCAACTCTGGCGGGGGCCAGGCTAAAGTAGACTGTGAGTTAGATACATATGACATGCTGCCACCTGGTGGCAGAGTGGCACCAGAATACTACTCCACATCTAACCCGACTATATTACACGGTTCAATAATGGCAATAGACGAATCGCCTACAGTGGGTAATGAGGTATGCAATACATCTTAAAACTTCTCAAATGAATACCTTTTTGCTTACTTGTAGTGCGTTCTCATTTACACCGAGTGTGATGTATTTGTTACCTTAAGCCAAATCACGAATCCATAATATCCGACCACTTTGCAATTGAACTTTGAACAGATTAGTGTTGGTTTGGGAAGAGGTCGGGCAAGCGATCAAACCGTGAAGTGGAGCGTAGTAACTGATATCGAAGATGCTGCCCCACCACCAGATAATGATCCGCTGGGACTAAACGCCCTTGAATACTTCACAGGTAAGGTTGTTGTTATTTGATTGAAATATTCTCAGAGCGCATAAAATCCGATGAACTGTTGTTCTGTTCTGTTCTGTCTGGATCAAATATCGTATCAAAAGTGTCATTTATCATCAGGTCTATATCTATGCGGTGGATGACGTCACATATGTGTGTGTTAACAACGGCATCAATGCTTTAAAATGTGTCTTCTAGATATTCAACTTATATTATAGGTGAAATAGGTTGAATCCACCCTGGGAGCGATCACGCATACCAAAACAAAAAGGGCTAAAATCATCGATAAAAATTACCCATAATCCAATTCATTCATTGTCCCATGTTCTACCTTGTTGCAATCAGTTTGCCAATGTGGACCATATCTGTCTGTAACCGGACACGTGTATCTGTCAACTACGTCATATTAATAATGTATCATCTTGAGTATTATTATACATGTGATATATTTATATTTACTTATGCAGCGCCAAGATCGGGGAAGTTGGTTTATCGGCCGTATGCAATAAAGAATTTTGGAAATCCAATAGCCTGCTCCCATGAGTGTTTGAAATATAACAATTTACTGTGTCAAAGCTTCAACTATGACTATGGATCGGACGGCACGTGTGAACTAATAGGAGCGGTTGAAAGCAATCACATACACATACACGAGGTAAGACTCAGACATGTACATGGAGACTTGTAGTTTAGGAATAGAAGTGTGGTGCAAGTCACAATTACAATTGTTGTCTGCGTCATATTTCAGAACGGGAATTTTCATTACTTCGAACGAAAAGGTATCGGGCAAGTTGCATCATTGACCTTCCCGGACGTTCTGCTGTCACATAATCAATTGTATTATCTGAACAATTATCTGATCAACACATTGGGTAAGCGCCTGTTTCTCGGCTGTACCGACGTGCTTATTAATATCATGTTATATGCTGCTGACTGCTGTCGCTTTTCAAAGGATATGAGAGCACTCTAACTGCACGACCAACTATCTGCGATTTGACTCCGCCGTCACCTAGCAACATAAGTACTTTAATAGAGGAATTATACATTCACACTCCCTGTGAGAATTACATCCCCAGCCACCTAACAGCATACTGTGTGGGACAAACACCTATCGACAACTACCGGTAAGCATATATGCATGCTCGTTCAGCGAATTATTCCTGCTTTGTTATCATTACTTTTAACCGAGAGTATGCGTTTAGTTACTTCGTAGATGGCCCAGATTCGAGAACAATATTCAATGGTGCCAAAATACTGATAGAGACAACATACACCAGGGCCAACACCATGATGTCTGGTATTTATGACACTTTCAACTACGTAATCGCAGATCAAAAGCATCAGAAATTATCAGATATAAGAGGTTTTGTTTTTATTTTATTTCAAGCTAATTGGGATGGCATTCATGACAACGAGACTGGTATCTTGATTTATGAATTCGCCGTTGGGAGAAACCATTGCCATCACGATATCCATCCACATAGAGATCCACATGCTCATATTGCCTCAACTACCGAATGGACGCACCAAGGAATTATTCACCCTTTACTCATGCCAGGTATTCTATATTAAATATTCCTATATTTAATATAAACACTGATGGGACTATTTACCAAGTATATATATCCATGCTAAATATGTTATTATCACTTGTAGATGGCGAGTACCACATAACCCTGCGTTCCCTGAATAAAATTGACTATGGCGGTCCGTTAGCACTTGTAGTATGTCACTCTATACCCTATACCATTGACACAGTTCCTCCTATTGTGTACAGTGTTACAGACACCGATTATGACGAAGAAGACAACCTGATAACAGTTTCACTTAACGCTACGTGAGTCAATATTAAATCACACTGGTTCAAAATAAGTAGCCCGTATGTGAATAAATCATACACTCATTAAATTCCTTGAGTTGTGGATTTGATATTCAAGTGGATTTAAATAAATAGGAGGCATATTTGGCTGTTGCACTCTTCTACAACATTATAGAACAACCCTAATTAGGGTAACGTATCCGTATCCATAGGGATGAAACCTCAGGAATCTATAGGGCAGAGATGGGTCTAGGAAATGATAAAAGGAATAACTACGTAATGGAATACAGAAGTCTAGTAAATGAAACTGATCCGTATTACAACTTCAAGCTACCTGACGGAGTTCCAGTCTGGATTAAGATCAGAGTGGCAGATAGAGGTAATAAGCCATCTTTTCTTCTTAATGTGAAGGCTGACATGACAGCTGGACTTTTAGCGGAGTGCTTTGAAATATACCCTACATTTGTTTTGGTTAACGTGAAAGACGCGTTGCCTGCATTGTATAATAGCACGTTGAATAGGATTTATTAACTAAATTCACTATAACTACATGCACCAGAGTTTGATAATGGTTATTAATTTTTAGTTGAACTAAGAGACGTCGGCCATCCTGATGCACCTATCGTCATTGACACATCACCACCTTTGCCCGGTACAGTCAGTGATGGAGACATGAGAGACATAGACATAGACTATCAAAATTCCACACATGAATACTGCGCTACGTGGCACGATTTCACAGATCCAGAGAGTGGAATAGGTGAGATTTCACTGATATCTCACCATCTAATCACACGCTTTCTCAAATGTCCCTTTTAGTTTAGTATACTTGTATGATGAGATCGGATGATATTCGACTATGTTTCCCGCAGTTCTGTATTTTCTGGAGCTGGGTACCTCTCCTGGGCAATCAGATGTAACAGAAGAGGAGCTATCATCCCGTACTCATGCCTGGTGCTGGTCAAACCTGGACCTGGTTCACACCAACATCTACTTTCTAAGTGTAACGGCGGTAAATGGGGCTCTCAAACCAAGGAATACCACGGTGATATCAGATGGCGGTAAGCTTGCTTTTACCGACTATATCGGAAACTCTTGAAAACAGTGTTTCAATTAAATCATTTATATCTATCATATACTTAATAAATAATATAAATGGGGCTCGATGATAAAATCATTTTTTCAACCACAAAGTTCATTAATCAATGACGTGTAGGGTACGTTTTTACAAGCACTAGATTATATTATCAAGTTTGATCCACTTTAGTTTACATTGATAAAACACCACCCGAAGCTGGCTGGGTTGTAGATGGGTTGTATAAAGAAGAAGATGTGGTTTACAGTTCTGCACCTGCATCAGTTAGTGCTTGCTTCGATGACTTCACTGATTTCGAATCTGGGATAGATTTCTATACTGCGGATATCTACCAGAAACGTTTTGGTTAGTGATGCTCCTGATATTTCCTCTCATAGCCTCATCAATCGTATATATGGGCGGACGGCTTCATGGTAGTACATTTAGCAGATACATAATGGAATTATGGGATTATATGTTTTTATTTCTAGGAAGTGGAAGCCGCCCTCTAAAAGCCCACTCTGAGCTCTTGGATTCCTCGAGTCGTGGATTTTTACTGCATCATTTCCATCTAAGCCATAATGATGAAGTCCATACAGAAGTCATTGCTACAAATGGCGCCAAGGGATCGACAATAAAAATCTCCAATGGTTATAAGATTGATCTAACAGACCCATTGCTGGAGCAACTTGTAGATGGGACCAATCTGCTGCATGATCAGATGTTTACGGTATGAGCTCTCATTTTAGATTCAACAAAAACTATATTCTGAGAACATTCAGTGCTTACAATTTCAGTGTCTTTCGTAAATTATGCAGGCTTCCACCAGTATGTTATCGGCTGCATGGGATTTCAGAGACCCCGAGTCTGGTATCAAACACTATTGGGTGGCTGTCTATCAACTGTCGCAGGGGAAAAGGACGCAAATATATCCGGAAAGGTATTATTTGCATTACTAAGTTTCAGATTTAGCCAGGCTGTGTTAATATTCTGATATTATCTAACTTTTCTGTGTTCACTTAGTGGTATAGCTATAGTTGATGGACAAGAAACTGGCTGGACAATTACAGAGCTTGGATTGAGTTCAGGTTTACACTACAGTATAAGGGTGACTGCTGTTAATGGCGCTGGCTTGTCTATCGTTCACGATACTACCGGGGTAGTAGTGGATTCGACTCCCCCACAGGTACAAATATTAAATAAGCCAGTCGTGGGTTCAATCATTAATGTTGCCTATAACGCTATGTCAATCATATTTAGAAAACTAGTTCATGACGTTCGATAACTTTTGATATTGTTATAGTCATATAACCTTTCTGTCATCAGCTGACTTACGTCCATGCTGGAGTTCTGACCGGAGCGTCAGAAGAGGTTGTAGATGGATACGTGTCTCACAACGACCCAGAAAATCTCCCCTGTTCTTGGAAAGGTTATGACTTTGAGAGTGGTATATCGGCTTACATGGTAGCGATTGGTACTTCAGAAGGTAACGATTAAACATGTTATTAACACTCAAGAAGATTCGATCTCTTCTTGTAATATTGATAAGTATTTATACCAAATGTAGGAGGGCATGAGGTCAACGACTTCCTGTCAATGGGCACTTCCGAGGATAGTGTAATTACTGGTATAAATCTGCCTCTGACATCAGAGAGCGGTAACTATTATTACGTCACGGTGTATGCGGTCAATGGAGCGGGTACTCAAAGTGTGATCATGTTTTCAAGGTGAAAAATTAAGTGAATGTTATTTCCGTAAAATATGTCACATTTGCCTTACATTTTAAAATTCATAATGTCTGGCATGCAGGATTATAATGGTAGCTTTTTGTTAACCTTTTTTAGCCCCATAAAATCAGTGGCTGGAGACGTTACTGGAGTAGCCACTGACGGACCGGACCCTGACAGAGACGTTGATTACCAGATTGACACCAGCAGCCTGACCGCGCAGTTCCAGGGATTCGAGAGTGAAGCTCATGGTATTCACCACTACGAGTTCTGTGTCGGTACCAGAGCTGGGTGGGACGACATAGTTCCGTACTCAGGCCAAGGTATAATTACTGAAGAAAGAACAGATGTCGATGTCCTAGGTAGGCTTTAAGTACAAACGTGATGATATATATTTCAATATTAATAGCATAGGATGCAATAACAAATGAATATCAATCAAGTTTGTTATGCGCACAATGTTCATTGAAAAATACACCGTCGACAACTATAATCAATCTTATTTCGGTTCATAATCTCATTGTAAATGATGCGTACGATTACATGTTTCATATTAAAGGGATGGGTGGAAATGGTCGTGTTCAAGTTCTAAACCAATTCAACTCCGGAACAAAATACCACGTGACTATCAGGGCTGTCACCGGAGCTGGTAACATTCTAGAAGCGCCGACAGATGGCGCCATGCCAGACATCACTTTACCAGACGTATCAGTGCAATCGCTTCAAAGTGTAGATATACTCGGACATCATGAATACCATATCTACACAAGAACACTTGTTCCATTTACCGCAAAGTGGAACATCGTGGATATGGAGAGTAATGTTGGAGAAACCATTATATTGTTTGGAACCTTTCCAGGAGATCCCAGTCTACAATCTGTGAATGCTTCACATACCAACTCATTATCCCCTGGAACGATCTCCCTTAATGTTGAAGAAGGAACACCTATATTTATGGATTTACAAGCAGAAAATATGGTAATATGCAACAAATTGATAAACTTTTTTTTACAGAAAACTTGTCAGCATCCCATTTCCAAATTGAGGTTTATTTATTACACAGGTTGGGTTAAGAGGAAGTCAGATTACTAGTGAAGTGATTGCAGATACATCACTACCTATTTCTGGGACACTAAATTGTCCCGACTATATCGGAATACCAGGTTTTTACCAGCTACATATTTTGCTGCTTTTGTACACTATATGTACATTGTATATGGACAATCTTGTATTAAATATATTTGTTCCTAGTGCCTCCTGGGCAGCTCAAATGCACATGGTCAGGATTTCGTGACCCAGAAAGCGAAGTCAAATCGTTCTATATTGGATTAGGGTATGAAGAAGATGACGACTCCCTGATATCATTCTCATCTTTAGATAGAGAGTCGTTCAGTCATACATTCAATCATACAGGTTCGTCTCTTATAATGCTATGTTGATGGAAAATAGGTCTGTAAAAACAAAATTTAATAGAAATGTCCGATGTTCCATCTCTGTGCACATATTTCAGTCCTAGGTGCAGTGACTACGGTTGAACAAGTATTGGCTACACTAATTGTCACCAACGGAGTTGGAGATGACTACGCCATATACTCTGATAAAATAGCGATAGATGTTACTCCACCTCACATTGAATTTGTGATTGAAATCCAGGACATTACTCTATTCAATGTCACTGGAGATAATGTGATAGGGCTCTCAGGTAACATTTGACATTATACAGCTCGTGACATTGACTTATCTTATGACTTTACGTTTAAATCAAATAAACAACACTCTTTCAGCACTAGAAGATGGCGAATGCCAAAGGTCGTTGACTGATGTAACCATAGCGTGGAAATGTAATGACGATGAATCTGAAGTCGATAGGTATTAATAACAAAATGAAAATCAACTATCTCATCAAATTCTAACTAATCGTCGAGTTAAGTACGATAGTCGTAGGTGACAAACACATAATCTTATAGGTTCGAACTAGCCCTTGGACGAGTAAGAGGAAGCACAGATATATGGGGATTCAGAACGTTGCAGAGCACTCAAACCTCTTACACCGTTCATGGCCTAAACCTCGCACACGTAATACAAGTGTTTGCCACAATCAGATGTGTGAATGCTGTAGGTCTTTCCTCTACTTCCTCTTCTAACGGGATCTACATATCGCGAATAAGTTCTGGGATAGCTCCCCTTGGTGATATAAATGTATGGGATGGCAATCAACCTGGGTTTGACCAGTGAGTGGATGATATGGTCGATTGTCCGAGACAAATTATACAGTATGATCTGCTAACTGTTATATTGTTCATTGTATTTTTGACTTGCGTGGATAAACATTATACTCGCTTCTTCAGACAATATCAATACGAGAACACCGGTCTGTCTGCCACGTGGGACTTTTCGGGGGATCCGTGCCCCGTCGTCAGCTATGAATGGGAAGTACGCCGGTTTGATGGAATCATTGTGCTCCCGTTTGACGAACTGCCACAAGGTACACCTGTTTTAAATCGTACCATTTTATAACTGGTGGGAGGCTGCATGAGTGATATTTTACTTTTATTTATTTGTCTATATTCAGGTCAAACTCAAGGTGTTCTTGATGACATACAAGTCCATGATGGAGAATCATACTACTCTGTAGTCAGAGCCACAAACGCTTTGAGTCACGTGATCACCCGGAGGTCAAATGGCGTAACCATTTCATTAGAACCTTTACTTCCGGGAATAGTGAGGGATGGAGATATAGTAGGCACTGATCTTAACTTCTGGCCATACGTGGATAAACTAAGTGCGAACTGGGATCGGTTTGGTTCAGATAAAAAGAGTAAGTTACGAAAAAACAGTTTTGTCGGTATTTCTTCTTTTAAAAGCTATATTATCAATGTTATTGCATTATTTTACCTGATATACAACTGCACATTTTCATTTTTGAACCTTAAACCTTTAAAGTTGATCCAACCCTCGGGCGAGGGAAAGTTGACAGCCAATCACTGGACTTCTATGAGGTATCTATAGGGACAGATCGGCGATACCCTTTAACACGGGAAAACATTCATCCGTTTGTTAATGTTGGCCTGAATAAGACATGGACTTTTGAACACTTATCACTCGTACCGAACATCGCGACATATTACATCACTGTTCGCGCACACAGTATTTCCACAGCTGTGGCAGAGGTGACATCTAACGGTATCAAAGTGGGCTATGAATTTCAAGGAACGCCAGGGGAAGTTCAAGTGCCAAGGTGACAATATATCACTGATGTAACTATAGATGTCGTCACTTATCTAACTATGCTCTAACAATGATGCTTCTTTCATAGATTCCTCTCTCAGACTGAGAGTATCGAGATATCCTGGAGTGACTTCATCCTAGGGTTGCCAATTCAGTCATATTACTGGGCCATTTCTTCATGGAATGAAACCGTTTATGACTTAGATTGCAGAGATCTTGTAACTGATTATGTAGCTTTCTTGAATTTGTTGATATTCCAAGACCAGGAAAAAGCGGAAACAAATTCACGTTTTTGTATTGTTCGTTCCTACAGTTGTCCACAGATCACGATATCAATTTTGATATAGTCTATCCAACGCTGGCAGGAATGGACACATTTGCAGTTGCACTCAACCTTAATTTACAACATGGTAGCAGTTATAGTGTAGTAGTAGTTGCCATGGATCAGTCAGGGGAATGTGAAATGACAGTTGCCAAGGTCACGGTTGATCTTACCCCTTCAGAACTTGGAACTTTCACAGCGGGAGACTCATATTTCACTAATTTGGTGAGTAGTCTATTTGCTTAAATTAATTCAATACATCACTCTTTCTCGCTGCGCATCAACACGATAGAACGAAATTCGCATTATGATTCCATATTTTCCAGGCCTTATCATATACACCAAACGTGGATGTATTACGCTTAGACTGGTCTGGATACGTGGACAATGAAAGTGCCATTGTATCCTACGAACTGAACGTATTTGAGGCCGTGTCCTGTGATCCCGAATCAATCTTACCAGGATCAATTATCGAATCTGTTGTGTTAAACCCGAATGTTTCTGAATATTCATTGTTCAATCTTGGACTCCAGGTAAATATCCATGAAATATCAATGTGCATATCAAATGTTGACAAGTGTTCATATATTGACTAACCAAGTTTTTCTATTTCATTCTGTAGGCAGATGGCGTATACTTTGCGACAATAGTAGTTGTGAATGGGGCGGGACTTGACATAACTACTACATCCCCACCTATCGTAGTAGACAGTAACTCCCCGGAAATAGGTCATATACAGAACGGTCCAGTTTATAGTTCTGACAGGACGTTCCAAACGAAAACGGACAAAATCGAAGGTACATGCTCATAAATCTACAATATGCATTAGACAATAACGGGAAATGGAATCTTTCTTAATTAGTCATCTGTTTGATTTGAGTCATATTATTTCATTAAGCTACAATGATATATTCGCCCATGGGATGCCCGAATCGTGATCCAATCACTGATGGTTCTGTGAACCCTGTCTCAGCTGGTAGCGTGGTCAATATTCTGAATACATATTACGAAAGCAACACAGTAATGGACAGAACCAGGGTATATAGAAATACGTAAATATACAACCACTTCATCTTTTCAAACTTGTTGACTTTTATTTGAGAATAGCTGGTTGTTTCTTTTCAGGTCTCAGTGCATTTAGATGACCTAGAATTGACTCTACAGAGGGATGTCAGAAACCCAAACATGGTCGGCGGAGCAGTCGTCATTGAAAGAGACAATCATATAACAGGGACATACACGGTTAGTCGTGGCATATTGTATTCATTATGTTAGTTGAATGCTACCTAATCATGCATGTGACATGATGTTACCCTATTTCCTTCTCCTACTAGAATATTAATTGATTCACATTTTCTTCGTAGATGATGATAAGGACTCCTAGCTCAGATTTTGAACCAGTGACATCAGTTTTATATGCCAATTCCAACGAGATTGTCGGAAATGAATTCAGAGATTTGTTACATAATATATCTAATATCGATGATATAACAAACTCGCCACCAAATATTGAATGTGGATTTGGATATCAGATTCACACAGGTTTGAAACTTCGAACATTTCGGTGAAGTTGAAACTACTGACCTTTTCTGAAACATGGAAAAATACATAAAGCTATGTCGAATTCTCAGGTCAGATGGTGGAGACTAGTGTTATTTTCGTTTGGGCTATCAGGCAAAACGAAACTTGGTATGATGCTAAAGAGTTAGAGTTCGACCCATCGTTGACGCATAACAAGTACACAATGAAATTAAATGAAGGAGGAATTGGTGATGAGGTAATTTATGAAACATAATGATACTGAAGTGGCCAAGATACTGGTCTGGGTGAATAGTGTACCAAGGCATCAAAAGTAATCCGGCCACGGCCCTAAATAGGGGTCCTAAATATGGTCAGGTTTAGAACCAGGTATTAAATTAATGTTATAATAACATACCAAGCCACATAGACAAATGAATGGCAGATACTGTGTTTTCGAATCCAGGATTCCTGGCACATTTCGGTGTATGTAAATGACAAGGAAGTTGCGGCTGCGTATGGAATAACCCCTCTCAACACGACCAAATCTTCCGTACAAGTCGGTGTATACTCGAGGGGTAATCTCACTCTACCGATGGAAGATGTGTTTGACCCGGCAACAACGCAAGCCTCCTTGAAAGATTTCAGGTGTGTCTTGGCATCCAGATTTCTTAATCGTTAGTAAGAAATTGAATCACAAATACCACGCTCACTTTACCTGTCTCCAGGTTTCCGATGCGTGATATATCCCCATGTAACTATGGTAATCCTTTCACACCCGGTGGAGCTGCGGTAGTTGAGTTCCATGCCGCTGTGGGAACAGAAGCTTATGCAACAGATGTTCAAGACTTTGTTTTTGTAAGATGCTTCAGTTTACAATTTCCATGCAGAAGATTTCATAACCACATTTGCGGGTTTTTTAGTTGTTTACTTGAGTAATACATTTGTTATTTTCATACATTTCTAGGTTGGAAGACCGTGTATTCCATGTTTAGGCTCGTGCATAGAAGCGGTATGTGACCCCGAATGTGATGCAAAGGATATTCAGGAAATGTCTTTTACTATTGAAGATTTAGATCTTGACCCGCGCAGAAATAGTACGGATGAAGGATCCCTTCTCTCCCCGTATTACATCACAGTGATGAATAAAGCAGGTAATTTATTATAATACATGATTACTTTCAATTATATAATTCAAGTGTACATTTAATTATGTTTCCAATTACGACAGCATGACCGAGTTGTTTTCTGTTACCAGCTTCTGGCATATCTGTACTTGCCGTGTCCAATGCCTTTTATGTGGACGACACCCCACCTGTTATAACCACTATTCACCACTTGGATGTGACGTGGAACCTGTACGAAGCAATTTCTTACCAAGGCAACAATCACACCATCGCGGCCTATTGGGAAGCAGAGGATCCGGAAAGTCTGGTAATTCGCTACACGCAAAAACACACGAATAATTCCGATTGACGCAAACACCTTTCAACATTCAAAGTAAAAGTCCGACTGCTTACTCATCATAGTATGCTTATCTCATTTAGTAGAGTCCGGAAAATATGAATAATATTCATCATTGTTATAAAGATATCAAGCAATTTCATAAACTGTTCAATCGTACGAAGGCAGCTCAAACATCAAAGTGTCTGAACAACAATACTTCACGCTGAATTGTATTCTTAGAATGCGTTTAATCGAGCTTTTGTTATAGAGATTCTAATCGTTGATAGCATTTTGAAGCACCAAACGCTAAGTAATAAAGAGCTAATTTTCCGTGGCTAATACCTTTGATTCAACTTGTTCACGTACATGAACTACATGTAAATCCCAATATATTTATCTCAATTAGATTACTGTGTTTCAATGGGCTGTTGGAACCGAACCAGGAGAAACGGACGTCCTACCGTTTGAAAGTGTTGGGCTGTCAACCCTGGAGACTAAAGACAAGCTCCATCACATGTTGGAAGACAAACACATCTATTTCGTTACAGTCAGGGCGCAAAACGGCGCTGGAGTTTGGAGCCAGGCTTCGTCTGCTGGTACTTGTGCATGATGACATTCAATTCATCTCCGAGTAATGCTGTACTTCACGTTAAGTGTGTGATGTATTCGCCACGCTTCATTATGTTTGCAGGAGTAACAGTTTGGTTGGATGCGCCAGACCTTAGTGATGTGAAACTGGTAATTGCTGGATCAACCCCTCTGCCGGACAATATACATGACAATTCCGTGCTGAGTGATCAACAAGACGCTATACTGTTTGAGTGGCCTAAGCCAAGTGCTGAGGAAAATATAGAAAGCATACGTGAGTTATCGTATTGAACAGTATAGGCTTGTTTTTTCTTCAATATCGAGAACAGCTTGCCACTATAATTGACAGGTGTCATGTAAAATGTCCGGTATTATATCAATATTTTACGTTAAACGCTAATCAAATTGCGAAACGTGCTGGGAAACGTTGTAGGTGATAGCAGCGGAAGAATATTTCAGCGGTTATCTGGTTGCTATCAAAAGATGAAGTGGTTTCAGTCATTACATAATATACTAATCTTTGATACCGGTAGTCTTCCGGACCAGACGTGTTTTTTGAGCTTCTCAAAGTTCGTTTAAAACCAAAACGATATACTAAACTTATTAACGCCATATTTTTACCGGAATTAGATGATTCGGTATCAACGTGTTCATTTAATATAAACTAAATACATTTATGTATATGTTTGTTCATTGTATCACAGATGTAAGTATTACATCGTCCGACCAAGAGGATGACTTGCTGAGACAGATGCAGGTTGAGATTAGTGATGGCGGTGTGATAGAGATAGATGGGGAGGGCTTTCACACCAGCGCTGTGGACACAACAAATGCCACAATCAACCCGGGTGGTGGTTTACATATAGAGCCTGGAAAGTAAGTTTTCTTCAACGTTTCTTGGTGATGTGACAGGCGACATCACGCTCAATTTAAATGATGATCTGTTTTCTCAAGGATCATATCTCCTCGGGTGATGTTTTGTAACAAAGCTCACGTTTGTTCCTACGCGAGTTCCGCAGACATCGCCATTTTAAGTGAGTAATTAAAACCTAATCTGTTCTTCGAGGTATTGTTTTTATACAAAGATGCTTTGATACAACGTACACGATTTGCAGGAAACAGCGATATAATTGCTTCAACTGAAGATGGAATGATCCATATAGGTTTGGATAAAGCATTTGTGGAAACAAAAACAGGTACAAACAATTAATCCTCGTTTCCGATAGTTCTTGATTTATTTGAGGTTTTGATGCATTCAAATAAAAACGGTACTTACAATGGTTATTATATCGATTTTAGAACAAATTGACGGAACCGGACTTCTCGTTGGTGAATTATCACAAAATGACCTCATGGCACCTTATTCATTTTCAACGTCATCAACATATATGCCCTACATAGTTCGTCCGCAGATATCAAATGAACTTGCTCATAGAAATCTAAAAGATAGGCAAGAATGTTTAATCATATTTCTATTTTTTGTCAAAAACATCGATAAACGAAATGATCAACGACATGGCAATGTGTTTTGTTATTGGTTCTAAATTTAGAATCTACGTGATCGAGGAGAATGCCATTTTCATAGCAACATTTGAGGAGATGATAATCAGCGGAGGCCTTCACGTATCTATGTTCTTTTCTGACTCACACTATCCTCTTGGAGAAAGAGGAGACAGGATGCCTGTTGTCCTAGGATGGTGCAATAGTATGTGTAACATGTATCTATGAATCGTAAATCATCGCAGGTTTATACCTTTGGTATGTAGTATGTTCGTTTATACTAGTCCAAGAGTACTGGGTGGATATTTCCCGCTCCTGCAGGGAGCCATGGACTGAAGTGAATTGGGACATTTCACAAACGACAGCTCACGTATGGCACCATGATCTTCAGATGCAAGGAATATGTCGCAGAATTGTTACATACCATAAATGCTTATTTTTTCTCATTGTTTTCAAAGATATGTGACCCCCGACTAGCCTGCCTGGAGGGTATCCCATTCTTACATGAGCAGACGCTGAGACAGAAACGCTCGACCGACCTTGACTTCACAGGGGGCATCATGTTAACGGTGGCATCTATTTCTCAGGCGATGTCCAACCTGCCCCCTGTAATCACATCACCTGACACTTTCCACATGGATGAGGATGAGACCAGCAGCTTCCAGTTGACAGCATCTGACCCAGATGGAGATAACTTTATTTTTCTATTAGATGAAAGATACACATACGAGGCTGCAATGACTTTAAGCGTATCCGGCCTGCTGCATATTACACCAAAAAAACATTTTAATGGACATATCAAGATCAGATTCCTTGTGAGTTTGATTTTACTTTTGTTGTATTTCTATTGATGCTTCTGCTACAGTCATGTCCTAGAATCCAACAGTATAATCTTATTAACCATCAAAGGTGGTAGAGCAAGGTTTGACTGGAGGACTAGAACCATTAAGCACAGAATCGACAGTGACCATTGTTCTGCAGCCTGTGAATGACAACCCTGTACTTATGATGATAGAGATGGGGGAAAATGTGATTCCACCATCTTTCATCTTAGATAGAAACGTGGAACAAAACAACAATCTTACGTCAGCTGTTCACCATATATTCATTTTATTAGTTGCCTATGATGTCGATGCAGATGATTCTATAACCATTCTCACCGACCCAGCTGGTCATGGACAAAGTCTACAAACAGGTCAAGTCAAAAACGTTCTGATTACTAATCAGGATTGCGGACAGGACTGGAATGCCAGAACTGGGAGCTGGGAACAAATGCGCGAACAATTATGGGATGGATCAACACCTCTTTATCTGCCCCACATTTGCAATGTGGATCCAGAAGCGTTAGAACCGGGTGTCAATTGGGCAGTTCTAGAAACGAAATTTACTCCAGAGGATGGCTATTTCGGCTCTGAAAACTTCAAGGTGAGAAGTGGAAAAAGGCGCAATCCATTTGTATGTTTTAGGAAGAAATATTATTGCATGTCTTAGCTCTTGTCAATTAGGCTATAGCTGAAGATCCGCAACGAGCAAGGTCGGACTTACTTGACATCGGGATCCACGTTTTAGAATTCAAATGTGAAAACGAGGCTAATTGTAGTGGACCATCTGGTGACGAAACTTGCGAATCAAAGGACAGGGCACTTGGTCTGTACATGCATCAAAATTTCATGCAAGATAATTGTTTCTCCAAAATGATATTCACTAAAAATTGCCTATACTATTTCAACTTGTTCAGGTTTCGATGAAGGATTGTACTCTTGCGTATGTCAGCCGGACTTTTCAGGTCGCTATTGTTCAGAGGAAATCGACGATTGTCTGCCAGAACCTTGTCCTCATAACTACACATGTATTGACGGTGTAGCAGAGTACTCGTGCACTTGTGATGACATCTGGTGGCCATGTTATTCAGGATTGCTTCCTTGGGAACTGGGGCTCATCATTGGCCTGCCTCTTCTCGTATTGGCCATACTAGCGGCGATACTTCTGATCATGCAACTAAAAAAGCACATGAAGAATGGGAATAGAATGTGAGATGTCTCATAGTTCAAACTTCTTAAACAAGACTTTATAATGTACGGGTTTTTTAATATAATTATATACAATGCATGGTTTCTATTTGCAGCGGGGACTCTTCTGCCACCTTGAGTAGAGATGATGCCGAAGACCAGGACTTTAATGAAGATTATAAGTATAACTGCAATGTTATGGTCATATTCAAAATAAATGTGATGAACAAAACAAAACATCCCAAATGTGATTAAATATCGTTATTCTTTTAGGCAACCATTACCATGGGTATACCCTGAAGAGAGGCATGAAAAGGCAAGCTAGAATGTGAAATATAATTTTCTAAATTCATATGATAGATAAAATGTACATCCTTACTATCTATTATTAACTATTTTGCAGGAAATTGAACATTCAGTTGAGGAAGCAGTCCCCGCGGTTTCTGGAGTATCAATAGGTATCCAAACTGATGACGATAGTTTTGATAATCTGTTACTTATGAAGACCAAGAAGAGTCCAGTCAGCGCTCTAACTGTGACATCAAAGGTTGCAAAGAAGGAGCCAAAACAAAGGGTGTATAAAGTCCATCACTCTAAGTTTCAGCACCCAAGTCCTTATATTAAAAATTGAACGTTACGGTTATAAGGCCATACATCCATATGCGTACTGATTAAATAGAACGAATCACGATATTTTTGTATTTTCACATCAATGTCAAAGCTATCTGAATACCTCCAGGACTGCCGCTAATTCTAATAAATGTAATACAAGCACCAACCACTTGGTAACTGTATCTTAATTGTATCTTGTATACAAGAGTATACTATTCAGAAAGACAATCAGATAAGCATAAAACACAATTGTAACTTAATCAGTGTATGATAATCGGGATCCTTCTAGTTGACAGTTTACGTTAGATAAATTATCCAGATTTTCGAGAAACGAAATCTTAGATAGCATGGCACAAAGAGGACGGGGGGGGGGAGATTAGAGGACAAATCCACGACAATTCATCAGGTATGATTTGTAAGTTCGGCTATAAAGTGGACTCGAAAGTAATTTGAGAAGGGGTATAAGGAGAGTAAAGTTCTTGCATACAAATCAACAAGAAACGTTTCCTAAAACTTGATTACAGGATATTCATGTCAGGGTCAAACAATTAGATTAAGGCTAAAATTATTAATGTCAAGCTACTTATTGTTGTAAGCAGTGGGAAATGGCCAAACTGATGGAATGTTAGACTCCTACTGCAGATTCACAAAGGTTAGCTAGGGATTACATTATTACCGACCCTTCGAGAACATTTGCATAACGTGTTTAACGAAGTTTATCAACAATTAATTCTACCTACACCGGCCATATATATTTTTGATGACACATACGCGGTTGCCACTTTGCGATAGGCCGTTGTTTGGCCCGGGTATTTGCAACATTTGGAAAGAAATCCTATATGTATTATAATCTTCATAGCCTGAATAAATTGGCCATGTCATCAGACGCACAGATCAGAGTGTCTGGACTAGACAAATCTAAGATGTACTATACAACTGTCACAGCTGTCAACAAGGCCGGGCTATATGTGGCCAAACAATTTACTGTATCATATTTCTAAATCAAATTATAACTGTAAAGTTTCATTTATTTAATAGCATATTTAATAATATCAATATTTTATATGTAACTGCTTGTGAAATATCCTTTCATAAAAAGAGGAGCTCTGTGTATAGTAATAGACATTTTACATGGTAGGTTTGTCTATCCTCTTTCAACTGCGTAGTAATTTAACAAAATGTAAAAGATCATATACATATATCTTTACAACGTCATATGAAGAGAGAAACAGTTTGGTATCACTTATTTATATGTGTGACTGATGCACAACCCTTGTGTAGTCCGCAAAATCCTCCCAAGTAAGGCAATTCAGGTAATTAAAGCAGTATTAACGGTTAACTTGCCTACGAGCATGTTATGACCAAAGCAGCTGGTATGTCACAGCTTTCTTAGATTGAGTAAGACCGAAATGTCAGGGTCTGAGCGTTACAAGTGATTGTAAAGGTCGGGGTTCTGAGAAATGGCCAAGTGCAAGCCAGGTGTCAAGTTTCTGTGTGATGTACGTTATTATCTAGGAAAGACGCGGGAATCGTGTGTGGAATCGTAAAATCAAATCACATATTTCTTAATGTCTTCATGTGATACTGCAATTCTTATGTATAATATGTGTGTGAACGCGCCGGTATGTATGCATGTGTGTAATGTTAGTATTTTCTTTCGGTCACCGTTTTACCGCTGTTTAATGCATATTTGAACTAGAAATAAACGTGTTCTTTTAAATCGTATTCAGTTGTCCATGATATGGATTATTTCACGTGCGTTAGCATCGTCACATACACAATTAACTTTATCACCGACTTATAACGTTATACCTTGGATGCTTCATAGGATTTTTTTTTGCTGCAACTTACTTACCGCAGAATCGATAGTTTTGTTTCCTAACAGTAGCCCTTATAACCTCGAACGCTCGAAAATGTAAATTAAAAGACCGAGGCTTCTCCTGCGGTAGTCGACCACCGCAGACGTAGTGAGAAAGCCTTCTCGGGGCTTCTCCTGCGGTACCCTGTAATTGCATTTGAAATGATGCAATTGACGCATTATGACTACTACTAAGAAAAAGTGTATTCACACCATCTGCCAAAGTTAACCGATATGTGTGATGCTTAAAATGATATCAAGACGGACGGTCTGGTTTGAGACATATCTCCATCTGATAAATTCAATAAGTCATACATGTACAACCAAAGAATATTGAATTTGAAACGCTAAAATCAATGCTTGGCGCCATCAATATATTCTTACCAACTGTCGTATATTCCATGATAGTTATCACATAGTG
>JAXGGS010772642.1:0-19598 GCA_035585475.1 Armandia brevis
CTCCGACCCGTCGGACGATTCTAAACCAGACAACAGATTTCCTCAGGCTATTAGTAAAGGCCAGATTCGATCATATCTGCCAAACCGTCTTACCTTCGCTATCTTTATTTCGGCATAAGGTGGATGAAAGTGTCCATGAAACTGATGCCAGTCTTATTGACGCAAGCCAGCTCTGTGAAAGAGTTCTTTATGGGCTCCCTAAGACCCGGTTACTTCATGTTTGTATGCTCTGGCAGCGGCCTGTGGAATTCTTATGCTCGGTTGCATCATGTGTCGGCCTTTGAGCAGGCAATGGCTTTGATCGCAGCTGGCAGCCTCCCCTGTTGAGTATTGAGCTGCCGGATCAAGCCACAGGTCTCATGACCATAATGATGGAATGAGTGACATTGGCTGGTCACCATTCACGGCGCTCAGCCTCCATCAATGGTTGTCCCATGTCAATGGCCTTCCAAGCTATGTGGCAGGTCCAACCCAGTCTATATGTAAATATTTCATTTGACGCCAATTGAGGGTGCTCAGAGCAGGTCTGCGGGTAAACCGGCCAAACATTGACTAGACATTGCCAAAGAGTGGTCTCTATTTCCTACCTCAACAAATGCCGTGGGCTCATGGCATTAGGGGGGATTTGGTTCTCATTTCGTAGACATATCTAGGCCATCCGAGCCCCAGCCAATATCGTTTATATCATGAAGGCAATTAGACAAGCTCCATATCTGAACTGAGGACCAGCAAGTAATCAATGATGTGTGGAATACAGCTGTTTTACGTCGTATTGCGTATGTCCTTTCCTCGCAGCATAGAGTAGAAATTGCTCTTCCGCTATGTGCTATGTGCCGAAAACGGCTATCCTGCTCTTTTCCTGGGCGAGGTCATGATCAATTGACGAGCATCACTGAACAGCATTAATATCAAGGTTCTTAGCTGTCTAGGGCTATAAGACAAGATACGGCCTGGGATGCACAGACATTGAGGTTATTCATAAAGTAACATCTTCTAGGCAAGGGAGCATCATAAATGGGCTATCACTCCTCAAATTTATCGTCGTCTCAGAGCAGAAATCGAATATAAACCACAAACCATGACAATGGCTGACTACAGAGAAGACGCATGCATGCAAAAAACCCAGATAATAAATGGATCCGAGCATAAATCTAAAGCTTGATCTCGGGCTGTATTGATCGATTCCAGGATATGATACAAGAAAACACCGAATACCATTTTACAATCAGGAGCGGCAACGCTAATATTGATGGCGATGTAATTGATAATCGCATGAATGTAACCCAAGGTTTGCCGAGATCGAATGAAGAGCACGAATTGCGTGGTGGATGCCATTTTGGCTTTAAATACGCCGTTATAGACCCTCGAGTCGTACCTGAAATCACTTTGAGAACTGCAACTCTCATTGCTCTTTATTTGCTATATTAGTTCTGGGGTATAAATCTCAGATCGTGGGTTAGAGGACTGGTGAATTAGGTGACTGGGGGCGGCAGTAGCCAGCAGATGGGAGTTGGCTACACGACTTGCTAATCTACCTCCGGTCAGGCGTGCTCCCCGAGGAAGGTCGTTTATATCCACTGCTCAGCTACCTCACCACGCCAAAGCTGTCCTCGCCACGGGCGACCAATCTCACCCGATTCCCAATTTGGTTATGGTTTATATCGATTGATTTGATTTTTTATGTAAAACTGCCTCGCCATCAAGGTAGGTAAATTGCCGCTGAGCCGTTGACGTCGTCCCTCGGTCTCGTCACCTCATTTACCAGCCAAAGCCGTCGGCCATAACCGCTTCCAACAAACTTCGGCTTCGTAAAGCCGCTGCCCCATAAATCAAATTAGATAAAAATCGCCGTTGTAGTAGACCAGATTTAACGGTGTTTTTCACACCCTCGCATTACATGCTGCATCGGTCAGGAAATCACCAGGGAGTCGGGGCTATCGGGAATCCAAACTTAGCCAGTGCATCGTCTGAGCTTCTGGAGCGGCATAAAGCCACATATCTCCGGTTTGTGAGTGATACTAACAATGGTGGATCTGAGGACGAGGCCCTGGCCCGTGTTCTACTCGACAGCACACCGCGCCGGCATCTCCGACTAACAAACGTAAATCCAGGTTCAAAGAGGCGCTAGTCTCTCCCTTCATCTGAACACGCTTCCGGCTCAGCCTCGTCAGTGATCTGGCGGGACACATAAAAGGTGGTCACGTTCTTCTCGTCCGCCACCAGTGGCGCCTCTCTCAATGTGGTGGTCACGTGATGGCCAACTCTCCAGAGATTAAGCCCATAGAATCTAGAAACGTGGCGGGACAACAAGGAAATATGTCTAATGTCAGCCATAGGTGTGAATAAGTTCACCAGGTGCATTAATCTCGCAGACGTCCGGTTCAGAATGGAGAGTCTATATGGGAATCGACGTCATTGGAAGCCTCTAATTGACACTGATAGCCATCATTGCACAATCAAATTGAAATGCAGCCTGTAACAATTTAAAGAATTTGAGAATGTAATTGTCTGTCATTTGAATTTGAGAGTGTTATTCAATCACAGTTACATAAACATCCTGCGTTATATTAACTTACGTGGTATAGAATTAATAAAGACACTTCGACTTCATGCGGGGGTTGACCTCGACGCATACTTATCAACCCTTATCTACCATTCCAATGGTGCTCAAACTCGCTTAACTGACATCAATTTTGCATTCGTGACATTTTGATGACTCTTGTATTTAGAAGCAATGGCACGAATGGTATCATGCCTATGTATCACCCACATCGTCTAGCTCCCATTCATTCTATCAATAACAACGATTTCCGGAGGCCTCTTCTGTCCCGACATTTTGTCTTATCGCCTGCACCCATCCTACTCACGACACCCGCCCAGCCTCCCACGGGAGCCCGCTCCGGAGGAGACAATCGAGATGCCATCTAACCATCAGTGCTTACCCAGCCGTTACCGAAGATAGACCGAACAACTGACTCAATCTCCACGGGATTCGTCTTCCTTCCGAATCGCCGCCGTGATTGGGTACTGGGTTTTGGGCGCGGGTATCTTCTCCTAGATACAAGGGTCTATCTCCGTCACTTGCTATGACCAGCAAAGACAATCACAGTATATACACGATAACAGAGAACGCAATACTCGGCTAATCTTCCCTTTTGTTCTGAGAGCTTACAAGGACGGAGTGAATGGCTTAGGATTGCTGGAGTCAGACAGACGAGACTATAGGGGAGCAGACTTAGGTGGAAATATAGTTTTTATTGAGACTGTATGTCATTCCGGTTGAGTAAATTCCTGGGCAAGTATCACACACATACAAATCAAACCCGCGCAGATATCTTATCAAAGCCTCTATTCTCGTCTTCTGCGTGTCTGGCTTTGCACATGTTAGCGCGTAATACGAGCTTTATCGTCTGTTGTTTCTGGTCGAGCACCATGCAGAGAAAGCTAATTATGATACTGTATAGTTACTTCACTGATTGTCGGTGTCAGTAATTTTGCAAGCCCCTAGGCAGGCACACATATTGTACCATTGTGTGACATAGCATGAACAGGTGTTGCCAGGTCGTCTTCATGCAGAATATTCGCGTGTTAACCTTAGACCCAGCTTTGTAGCGGGTCATGGAAAACGCGAGAGAATCATATCTCTATCGGCTGGTGTTGGTTTCAGGTGAACTGTGAGGCTCCTGCTCCGTGTATAACAAGCTGTATAATGAAGCCATGCTTGATGTATATAACAGCGCTCCTCAGGTACTGCACCTGAGGGATGCGGCAACTGTAGCTAAGTACCCGGCTAACCGGGTGAAACATGCGAAATGGGAGTTGGACGGAGAGCCTTGACCGGGTGAAACATAGTTAGCCCCAGAGGCGGAGAGAATAAAACAAATCCTAGCTCTAATCTGACATTACTCCTCTACGCCTAAGTAGCCAGTGATGGGGTTTTAAGGCTCGACTCTAGAGCCTGGAAACCCATTTTGACAGGTGCCCGACAGTCCGTCCCCAGAGATGTCCGACTAAGTGGTGGGGGATGGATGGGCCTGCCCGAGGTGTAGGAGGGGTAAAGCCTGGTCAAACCCCTGTACACCCCCCTTATACTCCTACAGCTCCTGGGGGTCGGGAAGCCACGTGGACGACGTGTTATACGGGGGCGCATGTTAAGATAACTACGTTATCTCGGGAGAAAAAGCTTTAAGGGTGGCAAGGCTTTTACTCACAACCTGTCAGCCCTCCTTTGCGTCAGCCACCTCGGTAATGTCAGCTAAAGGGGGACTCAGGCTCAACAGGCACCTCGGACGGGATAAGCTAATACAGGATAAAGTTGGATTCCATCGCCTTCAAAAGGACGACGGATAGACTGTTTTGCTTTCAGCTTAAAATACAGAGGCCTGCTTCAGGCCACTTTCATCGCTAGCCGCACTGGAAAAACCCATTTAAAATCAGGACACTCTAGAAAACTCCTAAATGGCTGATTTTGATGTGGCTCCCAGAAGAGTTCCGCGGCCTGCTCCGAGGGCAGTTAAAGCTATTTCTGATGGCTAACACCGCCGATGTCATGCATACCCAATAATTCTGCAAACTAGCTAACCACTTCATGTTTACCAATTTGCTGGAGGGATGATCCTGACTGTCGGAGTCACTACCTCAGGCCTCTACTTCAACTGGGATCAAAACATTCCACCTCCGGCGCACATCCGACTACAGGCTATGACAATCTAGCCAGCCTCTCATCTGTAGCACAGGTCTGAGCCCGATACATCGTTACCACGTTCTCATTACACAAATCACCCTAATTCACTTTTCTATTACAAGTTTTGCCATTAGATAGATGATAAACTGATTACAATTCACTGTGCTAAGCCTGTGCCTGGACTCCGGCCGGAGCAGCTCGCTTCGGGCTAGTTTGCGTCCTACGTAATTGGGAATCAGACCACGCTTGCGGGGACAATTGAAAACAATAATATTCGATAATCCCTTTGTTTCAGTGTCGCCCGAATCATTGGAGAAAATGGAATAACTCCCTAAAGCATGTCTCTAGTATTGCACGGCCCTTGTCATGAATTTAAATCATGTATCCGCAAATAGATTTCCCGTCGAACAAAACGTGTGAGGGCTGGTTATTGGTAATGCTTTGTCTTTTGATATTCATCAAACACAGACTCGCCATGTGTCCACTCGCTCATAAATAGGTCAAGTGGGCATTCTGAGCTAGTTAGCTGATGCTCGTTTACTGCCTTTGTGGTGTCACCCCTCCGACGGTGTCCCGGGACCGTGTTTTAGAAAAGACGACCCCGGAGATGCCCCGGGGAGGGTTGGAGCCAATCACGGGCGTACTTTAGCCAGACTAAACAGGTGTAAAACGTGATGAAGCGCGATGTGAACTCGTCCTTTGACTTTCAAAGCCCACGCCGGAGGGCTAGAACATCAACATTAGCGAGCAGCCAATCTAATTGTCTTCCATCACTCTGTTCACACCGTTATCTTTAGCATTGCGCAAAATTTAATTCGAAACTCGTGTCTGCCGGGCCAAGTTTCGCCAGACTTCAAAGGTGTTGTCAAATTAGTTTTTCAGACAATAAAGCATCATAAATCACAAGCGCTGATGCTGAGATGATAAGGTTTTTCTCCTCGAAATTATTTTTTATGTTTCAATAATAGGTTATACGGTTCTTTATTTGTTTTCGCTCGGATCATTAGTCGGACTTAGTAAAAACCACTAACATTTAGGTGTGATCAAATTACGCACACGCCATTTGGCTAATCTCTTGTGTTCTGATCCGAGGGATTACGGCGCTTGTTATTGCCCAATATATTCCCATGGAGTCCTGATGTATCAGACTGGATAGGATTTGGTGAAATTGCTCTCCGAGTCATGCGAGTTGTATGGGAGATGGTATCTGAATACCAATGTATATGTTTCTGTGGCTTTAGTCTAATGTATTTGCGTCAGTTCAAATAGCAGCCTCCAACTGAGTTCGGTGTCTGCCCCGAGTCATAATAAGTCAGCACATCGGGGCGGGTAGCCCGTGAGGTACGGGTTATACCATAGGGGGAAGCCAATCCCCCGGAGCACCCATGCTTTAAATCATGCCTAATAACATGGGTATTCTGGGCATATTCGCCGGGTTTCAATAAGGCCCTTTCATAATGAGATTCAACACAGGTGACCCGTGGAGTTGTCTGCTAGCTCCGGCGGTAGCCCAGGTCACCTCGCCGAGAAAACTGTGCGCGGATTCTGACTGGCGGTAATCCTGATTACTGACCCCTCGCAGCATCCGCCCTAATGAAACGTCACGATATCCATGCCACTTAGCATTTTACATCGGACCCCGAACTGAGTTATGAATGCGAACCGACCCGGCCCGCCATTACACTACACCAGAAGTGAATCAATATTTTTATTAACATCGGAGGATAAAGTCAGGAATTTCATCCAGCACGATAAATCATCAAACATAAATGTTACTTTTGAAAGGGTCGACAGAGCGGGCCTTTCTGAGATACCTGACTCGAATACTAGAGCAACGAGAGAAAGGGAAACATTGGTGCCGCTAATTTCAATAAATTCAGATTCGTCCAATACGAATGCTTCCCGAGCATTACGTTATGGCGTGTGAATGTTAATATCCACAGCTATCAGCCCATATATCTTCACCCATGAAAAGGAAAATTGTCGCATTCATCTGCGATATTTGCTCGCATTCATAGAATATCATATCCATCACATCGTGTTGCCTTTATTAAACCAGAGTCTTACTTTTTTGCAGAATGTAAATGCAACTTCCCGAAGGACTGGAAAGGTCGGTGGTACCAGCACGGTTTGGGAGAAGTTATAATTCGGAAAAATGTTATCAACCAGAAAGGCGCCTGTTACGAGCACCACAGGGATTACTTCCTCTTGGAAGACAAGTAAGTTGCGCTACTCCAAGCTCGTTTTTAGACTTTTTCAAGGTTTTCTTCTTCCCAAACAGACACATTAATGCGTTCTATTGTTGCAATATCTATGTAATCTTCGCCCTACTGACCTGTGGGAATTCATACGGGCGAATGAAGCATCAAACCCCACGACCACAATCCAATTGAGGCTCTCTACACACCACGTGATAATGAGGGACCCTGAGCATGACTCAGGCAACTCTCGCGAGACCTCCCAGCCACCAAGAAATGTTAAACAAGTTGTAATTAAATTCTCACATAGTACACTACGATCGCCGGTACCCAGAGGATGTAGCAGATGTCTTCTTGAATAAAACCGTTCTGGCGAAGTGTTTATTCGCACACGTTCCTCTGATGTATTTGATTCCTTGCTGGCTATGTGCTCAGGCAGCCTTGACATAGACGCATTGCCTTTGACTGTACATGCTGTTATATGACCTTGTTTTTGAAGCATATCGCACAGGAATTACTTCCCGAGGTAATTCTGTCAAAAAGGATCAGCTGAAAACCCAAGTCGGTTTGTTTTTCTACTGGTGATCTTTGAACTGACAACAATCTGTTTCCTTCAGTTCCCTCATCTCTGCCCAGCCTTGCTACCCACCAGATTGATCAAAGTGGCCACCATCCTGCAACAAGTTCCACATTCGCTCTCCTATTCCCTTAATACAAAAGAGACCCCGTGCCGTCGAGGTGCCCTCGATACGCTCATCAATCAACCAGAGTCGATACATTAATGAGACAAGGCAAAACTGGCAGAATATATTTAATGTGTGATAGTGGCATCTTCTGCAGTGATCGATCGACTCATGATAAGGACGCTGATCTTTTAAGTCGATGTCATGAGAACACCAGGGAGTACTTTAGGGCGAATACGTCGATGTCAAATCCCCGGGGATGATCCAAAGACAGCATGGCGTCACAGGAATGTGTTGTATACATTGTTAACATTGGACCATCTGAAAACAAAGCATAATTTATTGTTGCTAGACAACCTCAGCATCGGCAGTATTTACTGCGGTATTTTGGTTGGATATTTATTTTGGGGGGTGATGCATGCCATGTGGTCGCCCAGCAATTCTCAAATGACATATACAAAGTTTAGCTGCTATTCCAAGAAAATTACACCAGAAAAAAATGCTGCATGCGTTTTTTATGGTGTTGTTTAGGAGCTTGCTCATCAACTAAGTTAAGTGCGCTGTGGGAGCGGTGGGTGCCATTACATATGGCTCACTTAGTAATAAATCCCCTTCGGCCCAGGGTTCTAAAACCTAAGCGCCACAAAGGCGAACTGCTCACTTGTCTCCTGACTGCTGCAGCTTTTCCTCAGTGATTTTCCGGGGCTTGGTATGACAAACTTCATCAGGCTCAGGCCCACCGGCCATGGCAACAGCGGAGGAACATCCAGCCAGTCCATTACATTGATTGTCTTCTGCTGATAATCAGGCACGCGGACTGTTGCTTGCAGCCATCTTAGCCACAAAAGCCGAGTTAGACAAGAAACAACTCTAAATAACAGATTGATAGTCTAGCGCACTCGATCACTGATAAGTGCGAGTCAAGTAAAACTTGACTACTAATCAATGTTTGTCTTCGAGTGACTCACTCCGAACTTTTATACAAATTTGATTCCATTGAATGCAGCAACATCTGTGCGATAAAAGTGATTTGCGCCCAATAACAGATAGTTTATGGCTTCTTTAATCAGCCGTCTATTCTGACAGATCTTTGTTAATTTGTTATTCCGCTTAATCATCGGCAGAACGAGTGTGCTGATCAATAGCCTGTTGGTGGTATTCATATTGAAATGTGACCACTCGTGTCAGCCATAAGCCTCCAGCACATGCCTCGTCTTTGCCAAGGCTCATATGGCATTCACGGCGGATCCGCATCGTCTGTCAACTCCTGCTGCGAGGATAAGCTCTTTTTCTTGCCCTCTGCCTTTTTAGCCAATCAGTCAAAGAGCCTTGAGAAAGGGAAAGGGTATCGAACATCTCGGGGATAATGCCGGTTGTCGGCGTCTCGCTCACCCACAGCGGGCGTGGCGGCCGAGAACTTATCTCAGACTCACCGACACCCTCCCAATCGCTCCCAGCAGACAACAGAGGCCTTTCTTCACAACAGTTGCACTCCGACGGACCCGTCTTTAATTTTATTGACATGGCAAGAATTGGTATTTTAAGCCGCCATTCACCGAGAAGACGTCGCGGCGAATGCCTCATTTCACCCATTGACGGGCACAACTATGGTAATTCTGGTGAACTCGTCTCTCGGTCGTCAGATCAATAAACACTGTTGCGTCGCCGATCATTTACTCTTGGTGGCCTTTATAGGGGCAGAAATGCCCTGAAATCAATGTGCCAGGCAATTGCCGCTTTTATTTCATTATGTGATTTGTATTGTGCCATCTTATCTAAAGGGTCGTACAAATGAGCAACGTCAATACCGGATGTGGTCATGCCTTTACACGCCAAATTCCCATCAGAATATGGCTGCTAGTGGAGGCAAACATTCCTGATACCAGACCTAGACGATTGCACAAAACTCACCCATAAAATACCAGGACCTTTTAACAATGTTCTTTGTCAACTGATGACATTTCGCCCTATAAATTACGTCCATACAAGATATGCCGTAATGGCGCTAAAGCTGCAGCTGCCGGTATCAGAGATGAGATTTTCCCGTTGATATCACGTGAGAAAACACGGCTTGAGAAAGTCCAGATAGCGGGAAAAGTAATAGAAATTGATTCCTATTGATTTTCTTGCACAATGAGGAAAGGTTTTCCTGTTCATCAACTATGATGTGCCGAAGAGGAACTCGCGAGGGGAATTTTACCTTGGCTGAGAAGATTTATTGAGAGTAGGGACTAAGCCAACCAATTGGCTTTACCACATCTATGTGATGCACAGAGAAGAGCACTAGGTCACTCTCGCTGATGCTCTTGCGATAATGGAAGTACTGCAATTGTATAAACAAATGTCATCCGTGTATTATTCATTAAGAACAATAAGCATGCAGTTGTATCGGAGAATACTAGCTAGGTGAAACCTGATAAGCATAATGAT
Organism: Armandia brevis; assembly: GCA_035585475.1. Taxonomy (NCBI): domain Eukaryota; kingdom Metazoa; phylum Annelida; class Polychaeta; family Opheliidae; genus Armandia; species Armandia brevis. The sequence continues at coordinate 9,996 of JAXGGS010772642.1, forward strand.
ATATAGTTAAGGTGGAAGCTGGGTTATAATTATCTTCAGATGTGTTAACTCGACATCATCAGATTAACTCACTCAGCTGCCGGTTCACTCTGTTTTATGTTTATTTAATGATCTCTGGCTGCCCCCATTTGATGATGACCCGCATCGGTTAGTATTGATGATGAAAACGTACCGAGGCGCTCTGACAGATCCGACAATTGTACAGCCATCTGCCGCAGTTTCTGTTAAAGATGAAAACATTAGCTAAACAGGCGTCAATGTGTTCAGTCATCTGTGCGTGAAGCCTCGTTATTGTTATACAACATCTAGCCTGATTAGCGAGACCTTGAACAAGTGAGATGGGTGTCTGCCACTTACTAAACAACGTTTATAAAAGTGATGACATCTACATTAGTGTGATGGCGGATAACTGGATCCACGTGCCGTAAAACATAATGGTTAAAGCGCTGTATAGCAGCATAATTACGTCAGGGACACGGAGACTTTTCCATCTGGCAACAGAATAAGGCCACCGTAATGGGTGGCCACCAAGGTAATTTGGACACTATGTCCCCAGGTCCAACTCATATAAGTCTGCCTTTCCAATCCAATCCAATATGACTTCCAATTTACATAATTCGTCATTTCCTTGCCCACCGCTTCAGTGGTTGAATAATTAGATGTTACTAATGAAGACCGAGTCTCAGGGGTACGGATTGCCTATGGGTACGCCGCAAACCGGGCAGAAAGAGCCTCTAGGTTGCTAAGGTCAAAGGTGCGGTCACCAGCCATCCTCTCTGCTAATTGCTCTTCTGTTCATTGTCTCCGAGGCCTGTCTATGACCAGCATATGTCTGCTAAACAGAAGGAGAATTCTTCCCATTCGCAGCTTTCACAACACCTAAAGCCTCCACAACCTCTGCTGCTCGTGGTCTCTGGCGTCATCCCCGTGGTATAAACCAGACAGGGGCGCCTGTTCTTCCTCTCCGGTGACATAACCAGAATATTGTTTTGACTGCTCCTACTTGTTCACAAACCTCTATTTCCACAAGCCGCCGTCTATCATCGGTAAGTAGTCTCACAGATAGATACACATGGCGGAGGGACAAGGAATCAGTTAGGACATATTTGACCTGAGTTAAACATCAGGGATAATGGTAGGCAGCCTCCAGAAGAATGTAAACACGTACCATCAAAGAGGGGCTTATTTTCTTTACCCATTTACTTCATGATCTTTATGAGTTACTACCAGGCCTGCACCGCGCCCTGTAGTTTGTCTTTCTGTTGCAGCCAACCTGCTGATGATGATGAGTGTGGTAAATGTATATGTAAGTTTTATGATTGATATCGATGAGTTTTACTGCGGGTGGGGAGCCTTTGCTGATCATTAGCGCCAAATGCCACGTGCTACCAGGGTGGTCAGTGCCTGCTATCACAGATTAGTGACGTCCGGTCAGTTCCTCTCCACTGGCGTCCGGCCCCATCTCCCCGCCTCCAGCTGCTCTCTGCTGCAGGTGGCACGGTCATCAGAAAACTTGATTACGCTTCGATGCCGAGAAGATTAACAAGGCACAGGTGCCCCCGAGGAGCTATGGACGTGGTGTCAAAACACCATGTTACATCTCAATCTCAGAGTCATAACACCGCGACGCTCGCGGCCTATTTGCATCCCACCTCCTCGTCCGGGGATTTTGGAGAGGATTTAGAGGTAGATGGGTGATCGGGAGAACACGGGCCTGCTGGCATTCCGGACATGCTTCACAGCAAAACGGGCGGCCCACCGACTAGGTCTGCTTCAGGTAGTTAGACTGAGCGATGACCAAGGTACTGAGGCGGTATCACATCTCCGACAGCCTACACTCACGTCTAGTGCTTGTTTCATCAGCAGCCTCCCCCCGTTAAATGGAAAACAAATAGCTTAATCTCGTGAGTATGCGCCAGGGCCAGGTTGAGCAAAGGTGTGCCGCTGTCACAATCAGTCAGAGCTGGATGCAGAAGCACTCACTCGTAAAACTGAGGAGGCTACTTATTTTGACAAGATACCCGGTAAATCTTGTGCAGTTTTGTCAAATAAGATATAACAGTTGTTTGCTTTGCTGTGTTGTTTCCCCTGCGATTGAGAGCTTGCCAAGCCCGCGTGGGTCAGACCTAATTCTGAGGGGTCGGGCAGCCGGCTAACAACCGTTCGTGTGTCTGGAGGCCTATTTATAACATTTCACCATTCTAATTGTCTAGATCGCACTACATTGAATTGAGCATTAAAGGCAATAAGGGTTAGGTGTATACCTCATGCTCCATGTGAAATGACACGGAGAGACTTGGGCACGCATATCTTCTGCTTATTAGAATTGTTGATCCGACACTGCACGCAAACCGGCACTAGGAGCGTAATTACAAAATGGCGTATAAACAAAGAAAAGTAGATTTTATGGGCACGGGGAGTCCAATAAAACCCGAACTTATCATCCTTTTAGTTACACCCACGAGAGCTCGGCAATCCATCCTGCTGATTTCAACCAGAGCCTCATTCTCACGGTGGTGCGAATCTATAGCCCCGTCGAGCGGTTAGCTTTTTCCGGAGACTCGCTAAATTCAGACTTTCTGACAAAGTGAACCGGTGTAGATACAGCGAGGAACAATAAACCTGCCTTATAATGTACACGCCATACTGAAACATGGCTGGCCAATTTGAGCAGTTGCATGATGTATTCTGAGCAGTTCCTGCAGCAAATTTGCCATTATATATGTAGTTGACCTGGAGATATAAAGACCAGGTGCTTAGAATTTCACATGCTCTTCGTATCAGAACCAGAGGCAATATGACCCAAATCTGCCGCTTTTGGGTCATAAGCAATCAGTGTGCGGTGGAGCTCGACATAGACAGACTGAGCTGATTACGGCAAGCACCGGCTCAGTCCTGCCGAGAGCAATTACACAGTCTAGATCTCCGTCTGAAGAAACTCAAGCCGGGCCCAATAATCCAAAAATGTGAGCAAAGAAACGGTAGCCTTGCTGTGACACGGCCCTGACTCAAGTGACGACTCTGATAACTTGGTGTGTCGTGTTGCGACTCTGAGATGTTGACTCTGATGTTAGCATAAATCACCGTCTGACCACGCGCGTGTTTAGAGTTATGCATTCGGGTCAATCCGATGGCCTGCTCGGCCAATTGTTTGTCGTTTGTCGAGCATGAAACTGAGCAGGCTGTCCTGATTTGATAGTGATATACGGTCCTGCCGATTTGCACCCTTCATGAGGCCTGCCCCCTTCCTCGATAAGAAGATTTTATTATATTACCTTTGTTCCTCATCAGAATCAATCTGCGCAAAATAGGCGGCCAATCTGCGAGTCCCGAGCAATCGCCATATAAATGAGATCCAATTTGTTTCTGGTAACAAATCTCAATGCCCCGGGTGGGGAGGGGGCCTCATAAAATTTGGCTCACCGTACCCAAATCTTTTATTGTTTGAGTCCTGCCGATGAAACGAGAACACCTTTGATCTTCATTCAATGTCTCAAATGTTGACTTGTTTTATTTTCCACCGGCCTTGCCGAACAAATTCAATAGAGCCGAGGCTCAACAGCGAAGTAAATCAACTCAGGATTTGTCCATTTGACGACTCAGGACGACTCGTCCCCATTCTCCCCGTCCCAAACAACATTGGGGTCTGAGCCGGTAGATTGGATCTGTGTTTGCTGTTACTGTGAAATATGGCTGCAGATTTCGATCATGAAGAGAGCCAGCGACCTGATATTAATAGGCCTATAAAGCATGTTAGTCGTCCGTGGGATTGTGATAAGCCACTCCATTGATGGCGATGCATGCCACGTATTCTTTACGCTGATTGTTTGTCAGCCTCTGGATGGCTCCAGCGTTTTACATGGTGTACGAGGAGGGGCGATAGCTGGAAATTAATACCCGATTTCTATTTTATGGCCAGCCAAATACAGCGCAAAAGTGGAGGGTATCTGCGATCAATTAGGGGTTTAGTCCCTTGCCCTGACACCCGCTAATGTTCAGAAGTGCTCAAGCCTGCTTATCATCTTTCCTGCATTGTATTTAGCCGCTAAATAGACTTCCAAGACGTCGTCTCTAATCCCACCATGTGTCAGCCCGTCTCTTTCAAGTATTTCCGTGTGTCGCCTTACCCAAATAATACCGAGTTGCTCAGCTGATTTATCCAAGCCCATTTCTTAGCCTGGAAATGGAGCATAACTCCCGAGCTGATGGATGTAATGCTGTGGAAGAGTTTACTCTTTCCTTGCCGAATCCCGGGGTGCGGTGTAATCTATGTGTGTCCAGGTGCCAGATACAGCGTGTGACACAACCGATAACTTCCTCTCATACTTCCGGTACTTTCCTAATTCCACGGCGCAAATAGATCGATGCTTGCCGAGTATGCTCCAAGGTTATTTTTATCGATTTCTGTTGCTCGTGCGCGAAAGAATGTTATGCAAGACTAATTGTGCAGTGTTCCATTGACAGATGATACAAGAGATAAAGAGCACATTTTATTACCTCTTGCTCTCTTCATATCTGATTTCTCTGTGCTATGCTTCAGATATTGAACAGTTTCAAACTTGCCTTATAAAACTATCATTAATTTATGTATTGAAAATATTACCCTGTTCAGTCTTTTCCAAACATTCGTTTCATTCTTAGTATGTTTTTTCTATTCAAATACGTTATTTTTGTTGTTTCAGAGCAAGGGGATGTTTTCAATGTCTGCTGATCATCAAACGACACAAGAACGTCATCCAGTATAAAGAGAGTGAGTACAAAACTTGATTTCTAAATCAATAAACCCCACTTCGTTTTCAAAATATTCCTACGCCTTTACAATTTAGCCGACCCGAAACACATCTCTGCCTGAAACAAACGTAAACTGCTCTACCTTTTATGGCAGTTTCTGATTGCCCCATTCCTTTGAACGTTTTTAGCAAGCTTCCGCTCCGCTGTCGTCCTCGATCAGTCTCTCTTGTCTGACGCCGCTTGGTGCACACGGCCACGGAAACTTGTGACAATACAGCGAGCGTGAGACACCTTTTGTGTACCATCTTCAGTCTCGTTTGCAAAGATCACGACTGCTTTCCACACAAAAAGCTTGTGTTTTGTCCCCTTGAGGTTTGCTGTAATGGATGACGGTCTAACCTGTCATGGCACCTCAAAGTCCCGAGAAGCTAAGCACCCTCTCTATCCGGACCACGAACTAGGGGAGACTACAACTCTGGCTTGCTATCTCCCTGCCTGACTCGACCTTCAGTAGAATTGACAGTTTACTAATTTAATAAATTATTCATTACCCCGTGTCTGTGCAAAACATAGCCTATATCCATCAATATGAATGACAGCATTGTATCTTTACTCATTTTTTTCTTTCTTCTATCAATCGCTTGGCAGTTGTTTCATTTCAATTCTGTTCGATGAAAGAGAGGTCGTTTGGGCTCTCAATCATTTATGAAGTTTACGTTTAGATGACAGAGTTATGAAAAGATTTTATGACGCTATCATTGATGTCCATGTGAGCAGAAATATTGTTTGACTGCTCTAAACCAAGTACCTATTCCCAGCTTTGTTGTCACTCTACAACGGATCGTTTATGATGGCATGCTTCCATTATTTGGTTGATAGAGATTGTAATCTAAACATACCACTCATTTATCGACATGTACTTTGACAATGACTTTTATATATGCTTCATCAGAACAAAGAACAAATATTGGCTTTGTGCTCTAATCTAAAAGTACACGACCCCTGTGTACCCACTCAATACGGATTCGCACTTAATGTGAAATGTGGAAATGTTCAGCCTAAAACTTGTTGCCTTTTTGTAAGATGAGAACATAAATCAGAATTTAGTCAATCATCTTTAATGCACAAGGTGTTATTTATGGCTGACCCGTGAGAGATAGTTTGATCTATGCTGCCTCTTGTCTTGAACCTTGCCTGTTAACCGATCCCTTATTATGATTTTCTTTCAAGGGCACAGTGCCCTTGGGGAACCTATTGCTTTGTTTCGGATCATATTAGTCGTTATCACGATAGAAAAACCCGACAAAGCAAGCACCTATTGACAGACATGATATAAATAAAGTACCCCAGCATAGGGCTATTGTCTGCGACGCACACTTTATTGCGTGTCGTATTAATCTCATGAGATCTTTGCTTATTACATCAATTATACGGAGTGCATTTCATTAAGAAATGCTTGTGATATTTAATAAGTTTATGGAGTGGCAGAGACAGTAAAACACCTGCGGTCATGTTCTGAATCTTACACCAAGTTATTGAGGTGTGATTTAACCCTCCGGTTTTGTTGTTGTATCATACCCTCAGGGTATATGGCTTAAGAAAACTAACGTGTGACTGATTGCTGTCCTAATATGACATGACATCTGCGTAGCTTCATGGACATTAACTTAAGATCTTACATAGTAAAGTTCTTTAAAAAATATCTGTGAACGAGCATTAACATTTCATTCCATTCTATTAGTCTCATCGTCAGTCTAAAGTTAATGGATGACAGAACAGACATGCCAATAACCATCGTGCTGATTACATTTTCAACATTCGAAACATACAATATACTCTTTCCTTCCATAATCAGGTTACTGTATTCAGAGAGACACACTAAAAAGCATCTGCGACCAGATAAGGGTAGAAACCCCGCTATATACTCTAGTCAAAGGTAAGCTCTAATTCTCATACACAGCCATACGCGTGTTTCAATTCTATATTACAACAGATCGTTTGAGACTTTATTTATACTGTAACGTTCGTTTCTGTGAAAACTATTTTCAAGATTATTGCTCTTGTTATTGAGCCCTAAATGCAGCGATCCACCTTTTACTTTCCAGAACCTAGCTCTCCGACCAGATGCCCGTTCCACGACGCATACTATTTCAACTACAATGATCTGGTGTCTGGCTTTTGTGAGCAGCCCATATCTTACGCCAAGCCGTGTGTGGGACACAACAAGTTTCTTTTCCACTTCAAACACTGTGATGAATTTGCCGTATGGAATGGCAGAGGTAAGGCCCCGTGCAATCTCACTTTTTATTTTTCTTCGCTTGATAGAGAATGATCCGGGTTAGTACTCAGATATTCGGCGTGGCGGGAGTAATCTTCTAGATTCGTTCTGCTGATTATGCCATTTAATTAGCGTGTGGCCTTCAAACCTCTCGCAGTAAAACAAGTCGAGCTCTCGCTGCTCAACCAGCCACACTACTTCAAATGATGATTAAAGACCCTAGTAACAAAGACCTGTTTGATACACCAATGCCCTATTTTCATCTGACAGAATCAATAGTTGCGTTTTTTCAGCTATCTTAATAATTTCCCGCGTTTCTGGGCACCAAACCGCGTTGCATGCCGTCCTTACTCTCACTCAATCACAGCGGATCTCCTTATTGGCTGCCTTTTACGGTTGACGACAGCGGCATTCTTGTAATCTGTAGGGGTTTATTGGCCACATGAAGAGGCCTATTTCTTTGAGCGTCTGGAGAGTAGCTTTTTACACATCCCCTGGTGTGATGTGATGAATTGACTGCTGTGTACGACAAAGGATTTAAGCAGGCTCGCAGGATTTGTCCTACTACGATCACTGTTTATCTCACATATAATTGCGTTTTATAGACCAATATCTAATTTATCGGGAATTGAGATTGAGGATTAATACTTTATTAGTATGGTTAGTGACACCGTTTGAAAAATTAGAAGTGATGGGGACACCGCGCGAACTTAGTCATAGGAAACTGCATCTATTTAGCAGTCGAAGTTCATCAAACTGATGAAATGCAATAAATGATATTGTACCATCCGGCTGCTGTCTTTAAATGATTAATCATCTGTTATTCTATAAGAGGGCTTTGATCGACCACTGGAGCACCATGGACTATTTTGACAAGTAGAGACATGCGCTGAAAAGACAAATTGAATTAGACTGTTGCAATATTTATCCGCCCCGTATTACACTGCAGTGTCATCTGGAAAGTGAATCCTCCGTTGGTAAGGTATTAAAAATTGATACAGCCATTACGCCAGTGTTTTGATGTCACAATGTCATCAGACCAGCGGCTGAGTTGGCTCATTTATCACACCCTCTGGGCGGATGCCGGCCTATTGACAATATCTCATATGATAACTGAATTACGATCTGTCCATTTGCCTGGTTCAGGGACTGCTCATTCTCCCCAAACTGATTAACACAACGTTACCGGCGGTGTAGTCAAACTCAGCACCACACGGCCGGGGGCTGCGGGGCCGGCTCGCAAAATTAACGTAACCAAGGGAGAGAAAGAGGTTACGATGTGTCACAAAACAGACAAAGGAATCATGTAAAACAATGATAAACAGGATATGACCAACGTGTGAAGTGATTCATTATTTCTAATTGCCATCAATAATGTATGATGCAGGCCTGTAATTTCGCTGACCACGAGGGCACGGGCTCGAGTTGAGGCTCCTACGAGAATGTACAGATATCGTGAGTCGAGTGACCAGTTAGGGCAGTGAAAGCCACTCGGTATCTGCTCCTGATTCAACCGAGCGATTGCATATGCATGTCGTTTAATGGGTGACACCCGGCTTCAGCCATGGAATTTAACAAATGGCACTTATAAACGCCAACAATTATCTACGCCACAAAGTGCTTAATATGTGAATTACCAGAAACGTCCATTTATCGCGCAAACTCTCGATGGCTGCGAGTCCTCGCCTCTACGGGCAATTTCTCCTCGTGTGCTAATGGCTCTTGTGGGAAAGCCAGCCACACCCTATGAGATGATGAAAATATGCAAACGTTGTTGATTTAACCCCCGATGATCTAAAATGGATTTGTTCTTATTGTTTGACGACCGAGCGAGTGATATATGGCTGGGACAAATTAGTCCTTCGGGATGATATCGACATGGATTATCCGGCGACTCAAAAGAGCTAACACTCTTCTTGTGTTTGTGGTGATATTTTATCTCCAGGCATTTGGGGAAAAGAAAGATTAGTTCACATTTGACACCATTGGTATTTGTTTGAAACTTGTATGATTGCATCATCCATGCTTAATCATTTCTTATTTTAATAAAATGTCAGCCTGAGTGGTGACAATGATTCAATTGCTGTCAGCTTCTGTAGCAGAATTACTTTTTTACGTGGCTTGTGCCATGATTTATTGCCACTAGTTTTCTCTTCTTTTCATTCAGTGGTCACCATCGCAATTTAGGTCGTCTCCAGACATTGATCAAACTGTGTACAGACAAAGTTTGAGTCATTGCAAAAAACAAAGCGGAGAGAAATACATTTTGTCGGTGATATCGTCAACCCATCATGAATAGACTGTTTGATAGCGGCAGCTCGAAAACTTCATAAATGTGATCAGACAATTGTGAAACGTGCAGTCATGTATAAAATCTGTCTGACGTTTTTTAGGTCGGCTATAAATAACGCCATACACGCTAATCTCATTCCGCCAACAGGCAGCGTTCATCATCGTTGAACAGGGAGTAATTAATTATATGTCAACTGGATAGTCTGCGAGATTGTGTTATCAATAACAACTGCAACAGTGTTTCGATTCCTGGAGCAAGAGCTCGGGCTGCCATAACATAAACACCCACGACATCCTCCAGC
>JAXGGS010772642.1:37512-52547 GCA_035585475.1 Armandia brevis
CAATGCTGATATACTTGCATGATATACGTATGTACGTTGACATTGACATTGTAATTCATTGCGTTATACGTTTACACATATAATATTTTTTTTATAATATCACATGCATATAATACATTATATATCCAGTTACATTATGTGTATCTATAGCAATACTTTTTCTCAGATATATTACACATCCATGGTATAATAAATGTCAACTAGAGGTATTTCACAGAAACGATAAAGTGCAAAGATGGGGAATGGTAAAAATAACTGCTTGCAAATTACACAATTGCTGGATCCGCAGTAATGCCTTCATCGTAAATATAATCATTGATCATTTGCTATAACATGTATAAGTTAAAAGAGGTTTCGTGGAAAGAGGCCCATATTCAGATATTAGTGGTTGCATGCAGGAATTTCGTTTAGAGTTGGCAGATCTATCATATACGTTTTGTATGTATAAAAATTTAAGAAGCTTAATTATTCTAACATGCTACGGGTTTCTAGATTTATAAACTAATGGTGTATCTTAGTAATTCTAATTCGTCGATATGAGTTGATTTGGTGAATACGATGTGAATATTCATTCATTCACAAAATCAATGATTATTCTAAATTGGAAAGTTAATGTAGGAACATATGGATGGATGGTCTGAATAATAAAACGAACTGAATATACAACTTTCGAATGCTTGACAAATGGCAAGATCCTGCATTTTGCATAGAAATGCTACCCTGTTTGAAACTGAAAAACGTACGTACACAATCGATCAAACTATCTCGTCCAGAAAAATACGGTGGTAAAAACAAGGACGAATGGTAGATGTTTAGCACAGGCAAGAATTGGAGCGTCTCCTGTAAATGAGTAACCCTCGTCACCACATGGAGCTGAAATTATAAACCATAATAAATTCCCAATCCGGTTTATGGCGTGAACGCTTTAGCAGCCACATTATGTGCCCGTTCTATGGGAGCTTATGGTCGAGTTCGTGTTATGAAAGTCTGTATTAACGCTACCGTGCGTGAATGAGTCGTAAAATATCGCAGCGCTAACAAGATATTTCAGTCGGCATAGCAAGGAAATGATGAATCATGCGGTGGAATCATTAAGCTTGACCTGCTTCATTAGCCTAACACATATCCTACCTTTTATCTTACGCAGCGAGTACTCCACCGCCTCATCAAAGGCATGCCTCGCCCCAGAATTGCAGTAGATGTCCGTATGCAGCTTCATACCATACTCGTCGACATCAAAATTCTACATACAACATTAACAGAACAAATATAATAATATTTACAATCATCAAGTTTGGGTGTTAGCATACCAGCCATTCACTTTATGTTTGTAAATAATCTTGTCATGGTACTCTACTCACAAAACAGTTAGCCAGTTTATTTTCGTCATCTACTTTGCGCGCTATGATATATTTCTTCTTGTTTTCCACCCAGTGGGAAAGACACTCGAGCGTGGTTGCTGAAACAAATTATTCACACGTACAGATAAAACGAATACGTAAATGAAAAGGTATCGGTCGCTATGACAACTGATGGTGGTAACTTAAGATAGCTCAGATCAGAACATGCCTTTATTTTATCTGGCATATCATTCATACACCTACATTTATACATTGTTTATAACCAATATCTGTCCTTGACATATCTGATAATGTGGGGAGGTTAAAGCAATCGAATGATATTAAGGATGGCCATGATCCATGTGAATATACAACGTAGCTCTGAAATTTCTAATTCACGATTATCTGTTAGGATACGTGCATACTTTATATTTCCTGATTCATCACGTGGACATGGACACCTGTGCTGTTGTTTTAAGTAATATGCAGGTGTTGCCGTCTCGGTGGACTTGGATGATTTATCACCACAGCTCAGGCAATCTCTGAATATATCTCTCCGCGTTAACGTGCCTCTGATCAATTGACGTTTTTCCCTGTGCGCCTGGCGTTTGGAAATGGCACCAAATGTGGATAAGCCTCTTTTCAGGCTGAGCTTACAATAAGAGCCAAGCGAGGATATATTGTATTTGTCAGGGCATCACTGAAGGGATTTACCTGCAGACGGCAATTTTTTGGGCTAGGATTATCAGAACGAGTTCTTTTATATGCCGGCCTAATCATGACTGATGTGTGTTTAAATTTAGAAACAGGATATATGAACAGCGGGAGTGAGGGATATCACATGGTGTATATATATATATGAGACGATAACTACAATCAGGTAATAGCGTCCAATACAAGCATATATTCATGGGTTCTTTTAGCTTGGATCTAATTAATCTTAAACATTTTTCCTATTACACAAATTGTGGCAAACCTTTTTCATTGACGCAAGTGTTGTGTACGTTCATTAGTCCTGTGCCATTACAGCCGCTATGTAACCTAGTAACGCATTTAGTGGTGGATGTGGTCTTCTCCTCAAACATACCCTTATACGGACACGGACTCTGGTCGATGTCCTGAGCTGTTAAAACAGACAAAACTCGGGTTAGTCAACTTCTGGGTGCGTGCATCAATGTCAAACAGTCTTTTCAGTTTTTGTCACCGATAATTAGATCCCCACCTAGCCCCTAATTATTTACATAATTCATTAGGAAACAAGGAGTTTCTGTACAAATTATTAACAGAGCTTTAATTATGAAAGGTGATCCCATCTCCGACTCCATGAGCGTCATTTCAACGTCTCAATGTAAACTGAGTGAGCACGATTGGGAAATAAAGCTACGTTATGCCGTGTCACACGATCATCAAATATTGCACGAACAAGCAGCATTGATGAGTAATTTATAGTAAATAAACCTCCTTTGCTCCGCTAGGCATGTCAGCATTGAGTCATTCGAGTTGGACATCATGCAAAGTCTGGAGTTTCAGGTATTCGACAATGTTCAGAATGGGAACCAGGATAGTCAGCCAACCTCGTGGGTAACTGGATATATTATCTTTTATTTGGCTTTGATAAAGAGCAGACTCATATCATATACCGTTAACATAATTAGGTTTGATACGATAACTGTATTACCATGGTCTTTTCATAAGGTTTGAGACAGTCCCTATTTATCTGGATATTAACCTTTGATAAGTGCATCCGTGTCTTTGAAATCTAAGATCATGCTAAATTTTATAATATATGTTCTGCTATAGACTGATATAGGTTGATTTTGATTAATTTGTTTCTGTGCACGGGTTAGAGATGATTAAAAGAGGGTATCATGAAAAACAAAGATTAGAAAGATTATTATTCAAACATATGTGATGAGGTATTTATACTTACGTATGAGCAACTCTCTTGTTTTGTTCACTTCATTCGGTGGGCACGCAGATACCGCTTGTTTATTAGCGTGAGGAGACCCTGCAGCAGAAAAAAGTGTGTCATCACTTAGTTGTATAAATAATGCACGACCAACAAACTACTCTCCCTAGCAGCCGTTTTCCACACCTTCTGCGTCAGATCAACGTAAACAATGCAGATTCCAATCGCCTTGAGTGCGTATCTATTGTAATTATCTCTAGCTTGGAACTTAGATTTTAAAATCGAGTTTAGCGATGGCATCATTATCGTAAAAGCTTTATCACAAAGTACGATAAACTTTAGTGACGCCCTGCTGTCGTGCTTTTATATTCAACAATGCATACCTGAGAAGCAGCATATTATGGTTCTTAATTTTGATACAGGAACATTCTATGACGCTACAATGAAGGTCATCGATGGAAAATGCAGGTTTTAATGCATATAGTAGATACAATTGCTGAAGTCGGAGGAGGTTTCTATCTACAATCGGTAGTTGTTCCACATAAAGAAAACAAACCTTGGCTAATTTGGATCACGTTGTGGTGCAGTCTTCTGATTTGGATGCAGTGGTGATAGGAGTTACTGTAAAAAATGAGACAGAGAACTTCACTTGATTTAATATAACCCCAATAAAGTTGGTGCGAGTTAGCATTAGAATCAGAAATGTCGTGTACGAACACGACTCGACAATAAATCATCCCCAGATAATGATTATGGGCAGATCGTTGCGAGCACTCTTGCTTTATACTCATGTAAATCAAAACGAACGACTTGCCGGCAATGGCGCGTAATAAGCACGGTGCGCCCCTTCAATGCATTTTCATTTGCTTTTGCCAATGATAAATCAGTTGTGAAAGGACAGGGGAGGGCTGATTTGAAAAGACTGCGTGGAGACATTAGTAATTCGATATGGCGAGAATGACAGGACTGCAGGATTGTGGTGTGAGAGCTGCTGAAAACAAGGGTGCCTAACCAGGTTTGGGGCATTGAATTAGTTCGACAATGAGCCTATCTGCATGCGATTATGCAGCCCCTGTTGCCGGGGACCGCGTAGATTATTACTCTCGGCGTAACAGCGCAAATGGAAGAGTGAGCTCTATCATCATCCGTAATCAGGTCGGCAACAGAGAAGGGAATGGTATTAATTGCCGGCCTCGTTTATTATCCGTCTCTGTGCGACCTGTATGACTCGGCTCCCCTCAAACACGATATCAGGTTAATCAGTGGCCCCAGCATCACCGCTCACACAGCCGCCGAATAATGGCCATGCCAAACCGCAAATGCCTCAAAATGACCCATCAGCAGATCCACAATAGCTGCTACAGCGGCAAATCTCCACAGGACAACAGCTAGATCAAACGCTGCTAAACTACCGCTGAACAGCATGGTAAGCTATAGCTCAACAACGGGGGGACTGGCTTTATTTAGCGTTATTTGTGAAAGCGAAGAGTCTAGCATCAGTGCTCACAGGCGTCGCCAATACATTCACTATTGGGGATTATGTAACGAATCATATTCTATTTGAGTATTTAATGGTTGCAGTTGGTGCGTATGGATGCCGTGACCTACTTATTCATCTCGCGATTGACCTACTTACCATCCATGGGATGTGAACGAGGTAGCCATGAAGACTTCGGGCTCGTATTGTAGCACATCCTTGCACCTGAATGTGTAGGATGTGTGTCCTCTTCCTCCCGGGTGTCTCCGGTAGACTACAGTCAGCACACGACCGCTCGGGTCCGTGTCGTATAAATTCTTACCGGACAAATCACGCCACGAGGATTTTCTTAGCCAGTCGGGAAATTCACACGTCGGCTCTACCCAACCTTTAGTATCTGAAATACAAATACAAACCAAATTAAACAATTGTTTTTCCTTTCTGTTACCGTAAAGTAGCGTAAGTTTTGTGCGAAGACAAATTGATTAGCGTTCAGGAAATTTCAAGAGCAACTTTCTGTGACTTTATTTAACATCTACTTGACTTGTTCCCTTTTGGGGCCATTGATTAGAAGAAGCTAGGCCTTTTGGAGAATGGGTGGACATTTCTGGCTAGCGAACGAATCCAGAGGGTCCTTCTTATTATTCAACATATAACGCGATCGTCTGGGCATTTATACATATACACTCCCCCTATCGACTTTACTCATAAACAAATATTGGGTCAAGAAGCCCGAGTCTCGGGTGCTCGTTAAGCAAGTTCGCCTGGGGAAGGTAACAACGCGCATCCTAAGTGACTGTGTTACCTCATTGCCACTGTTTTGGCATTCCGGAGCGTGCCCCTTTGGTCACGGGGGCCTTGAGGTGTTATTAGTGCTTGCCAGCAGAACACCTGTGATCCTCCGACCCCGACTCTACTCCCGGCTTCGTGCACCTGCCAAAGGCCAGCTCAGTGTCTTTAATCTTTACCAGACGGGTGATTTCCTCACCCCCGCCCGAACACGCTGTGTCGGAATTGAGGGATTTCAATCACGTATGGCTTGTGCTAATCCAAAACTTCAGAAAACCTCTTTTCATTACTCATTTCCCAAGGGCTTCAAACGAAATGTGCAATAGTGGATTCAAATTCTTGGTTAACCTTGGAGAGCGGCGCGCGGCTTCACCGCTACTCACATCGCCTGAACCTTGCAAGGTTTCCTCCGCTGCTAGCGAGTCAAGCCACAGATTAGCGGGAACGTCATTGTGAATTTGTACCATTTCCCGCTTTAAATTAATTTAATGTGTCAGAAACGCAATGTCCCATAGTTTTGTCATCGGGCTAAAATACTTGACAGGAACAACTATTGACAAACGAGATGGTGTTGAAGGGGGAGAAATTGACGTTGAGCACAGTACTGCGAACGGTTAACCTGTTAGGGGTTATTGAATGTTGGATTTGCACCTGAAAACATCAGATGAAGCCATAATCAAATAAACAGGCGGTGACAAGTCTGTGATATGTGAGAATGAGCGTTCCGTTGCCCAGCAATCGATAGTCATTTGATATTATTTAAGTTTAATTATTTACAATATTCATTCTATCAGGTGACGGTTTACGCTTAGATGACAATCTGAAATTTCTATTATTCATTGAATTTAAAAAACCAAGTTCTGTCATGGCCTTCAAATGAGATGTAAAACTGTGGCAAGATCCTTTGTCCTTGCTGACAGGCAAAACGCAATGTGCCCGCGGTCGTAATTGACTCTGCCAAAGGAACCGAGGTTTTGACATTTCTTTGAAAAAGTATTAATCACATGAAAGGGCCGTGTTGTTATGAGTTGATTGCTCAGAGGAGATGGTTGCCCGAGGGGTAGTCGGGCCGGGACGCCTGTATTATCATCAAGGTCGGGTAAGGTCTCGGGACACTCAGGAAGAGCCTGGGAGAGGAGGCGCGCTCCCTCCCCCCACACCCTCCCCCTCCGCCCTGCGCACACTTACCTCGGGATAGCTCCATGACGAGAGGGCCGTCGCTGGGGGAGCGGAGACCCTGACAGCTGGCGTCTGCAGACATGGACAGGTGCATCTCTGACCCGAGGGACTGGTACATCTGAAAGAACCAACACACTCACCAATTAAATTCCACTCCATCAGACCGCAGTTAAAGAGCCACGAGCAACGAATATGCAAATCAGAGAAACCACAAAGCCGGTTTTATTAAGCGTGCGAAATATTGCACGGCACAATGGCCGTAAATTATGAGGAATACAGATAGAGTATTGTGAGCAAATTGTCGAAGAAATGCGCCTATTCTTTTACATGCAGCGTTGCATAAGGACAATCGCTTGTTTTTATACGATCCATCGGCAAGGTAATAAGCCCAATCACGAATGAATCATCTACTAACTGTTACCATAACAACAAGGGTGGCAATCTCCCGGCAAGGTCACTTAATGCATCTTATTTTCCCCGCTCGGGCATAAAGACAACGTGACGCATGTATTGTTCAGCCAGTCATGATGAAACGGTATTAACGATATTTACTGGTTGCAATCCACATCGCGGAGTGTGTATACTTACAAAACACCGGTACATATCGTCTTGATGAAGCACTCCATTGCCTGAGAATCCGCCGTACATGAACATGGACGATCCATCCTTCCAGGTGGCAAGACACTCAAAATCTACGCCTGAAGAACAGTCAAGAAAACGTGTTTTATTTACGGATAGTGAGAGAATTAATGGGGGCTAACCACGAATACATAACTTTATATCATGGTATGACATAGTGTAAAAGGCTGGCAGATAAATAATGCCCAGATGTGATGCATGTGGCCTATATAGAGGGATACCCCCACGATGATACTTATTAGGCTTTGATTACTGTCATTTCCATTGTTTCCTGTGTGTTAGTGGCCTGGCCGGATGGTACAGACGATACACTTACTTCACGTAGACACGAGAAGCCGATGCGACTCACCGGGGCACCAACCGCATGCAATATGCATGGAGAGACACTTCGCTTTCTGGCATTTGTTGATGCTCTGAGGGGAATTGGGTTGCTTCAGCGAAGCATTTTAAAACTTCGCTTCTCGTGTTATGTTCTTCGTCGTGGCTAAATCTGATTTAGAATCTGTCTTTTCGAAAAGTCACGGCGGATCAAGTGTCCTGTCTCGTTTTCCCGCGAGCTCGTTTTAAATGCTCCTTTCAGTTTCTATTTTCAATAATTAAGGTCACAGGCGATGACGTGTCAATTCTCTTTTCAAGAGAGAAGAGTTTTTTTGGATCATGTTTTTATCGGACACAAATATCTCTGATAGTGTGCCGCCAGCTGAAGACATAAAACCTCGCGCATGAAAATGAAACACCAGCTCAGATTGAATCGGATGACAACATGAGTCAAATGTTAGCCATTCTCCGGCAAATGTCATGTATAACAGAGCGATAACACGAGAAAATGTGAATAGTCTCTGTAATCACTTTGATGCATCCTGTATTCACCGGGCATTGGCAGATAAGACAAAGGAGATAACCCAGTGTCAGCGCTCGGCCCATCAATCGATATTTCAACACTACACTCCCCTGCATGTTGTCAGTTTCCACGCTTAACCAAACGGGCCAAGTTTCAGCATTGTTTCTTTCGCCTGAAGAGTGCCGATAGATCACCAAATTAGCATGGAATATCTATCGCATCGTATATCGATCGTGTTTGATAGCTTATGCATATACCTTTTTAGAAATCACGAAGATATAAACTTGTTTAATGAACCTTGAGATGAGACATGCTAATTCGCATGTGCATGTAGTGTAAATAAAGATTTTATTTGTCATTTATTTGCGATTCCATGAAATCGAACATATGATGAAAAATGTGTAATGCTGAGTTGTACTTAATGCATGTTAATAAATTATGCATATGAGAATAATAAATTATAAAATATAGACAAATGTTCTTTGATCGAATCAACGTTTCAAAGTCGGCATCGAACAGTACATGCATGTACTAACCGGGTATAAATAGGACTACATTTCTCCAATATCAGTACCTAGGCTAGCTTCTATCCTGTTCCATATCATAAATAAAGAGGAAACGCAATATGTCTCCTAATACCTGTACTGTATGGAAACATAGCGCTGATTTATTCCCGGGATCCCACTATCCTTTCCGTCTGATTACACGATGTACAGACAGGGACAGACGTAATTGTGGACACGAGCGGCGCTTGTACTCTTGACCTATTTTCAGCACACTGATTCAGACTTGTTAACAGCATCGACGCGCGATGGACGGCTCCTTCCTCTTGAGTAGCTCAATTACCGCTAGATTCTGATAGATTCGCTTTCTATTAGATGTTTGCCAGCTATCGGCAGACACGTGGCAAATTCATTCCACACCAATTTGGCGCCAAATTCAGCGGATATCGAGCAATATGTGCCTGTGACCGTTTGCAAATGAGTGTCAGAGGCAGGATGACCCCTAGCTTTCCTCCCTCATTCTTTGTTTGGTGGTGCGAATGCAACTAGCGATAAGCTCTCAATGGGCCCAAGTCGGGCTAGGTCGGAGACCGTTATGATCTAGCTAGGAGCTCTTTATGTTCGTCTGATTCAATGCGTCAAGGTTGTTGAGTGAAGAACAAGCTTGGGAAATGCCCCAATATTTTCATTAAAAGCTTACGTTTACCTAATTTCCTGACTAGAATGTGGCGTGAATCGCCAAGCGTCATAAGAGGATCGCTTTCTAAATGCTTCTAGCACCCGAATTAATGAAAACTGACAACTCCTGGCGACCCAATCCTTACTTTCAGATTAATCCATCTTTTTTCTCAGCGGGTGTCAGGAAAACTTTTCGGGGTGCCGCTTTCGGCGGTTGCAATCACATTTGCCCACCTTGATTAAAACACTGCGGCTCAGGCCTGTTAGCGGGTACACTAATACCACGGCTTCACACAAAGCACACAATAGCTTTCCGACTGCGGGAGAAAATTGATATCTCTCCATCCAATCATCTGGCATTGCTCGGTTTTCCTCGCAAATGAATTTTATAATTTGCACTCCGAATGTTATATCAAACAAACATTAGCTTATAATCAGGACGACCGATCGATAAACGTGTACTTACGTCTTTCGTTTGTGTCTGGAATGTCATTGCAGTGCCGGAAGCGGAAGTTGAACTTGGCCGGGCTGGCACATGGTTTGATGTAGGACTGTGGATCCCGACAAAAGCCATGCGTGTTATTGTTGTAGACAAAGTTGAAGGCTTCTTGGAATGGACAAGGAACGGGATTACTTCCCTCTGCAAACGAATCAGGCGGTGAGTGACAGATAGCGAATAGGAGGAGAAAACATCTAGCATTAGTAGATGGGAGGGGGGGGGGGGGGCAGCAGGGATAAAAAGACTTAATATTGTTCGTATTTTTCTTTATAAGGAATCATGCGAAGTAATTTAGCGGCATATTGCCTTTTAGCCGAATCTAAAACGAAAATTAGAGAGGAGAGATGGCAGCGCAAGCTTTAATTCACCTACTGATGAATCCATTAGGTTTTGCATTTAAAGGACTAAGAGAACAAATTTCCCATTTCCTACCTCTTACTAGAGTATAAAGCGGATCCTCCAGTTTAATCTGTTTGCAGACCATATGAAGACCATCATCGGGCAGACAGAAACCTGAAATATGTCAAGTGTAGATATTTGATGTAAGGCGAGGAAGGTTTGCGCAAAATGTCACAACTTATAGACACGAATAAGATTCATACGATGGGACCGTCAAAGGCCAAGAAATTGGATATCATTGTCAGGCGGGGCACGTCGTTGCTTCATTTGACGGGAGAGGAATGCATTGAGGCCTCCCGGTAACGGCGTTGCACAATTCAATAGCCCCATTTGCCCAGGTTTAACACTGTAACAAACAGACCGGTGCCGAGTTTCACTGGGATTGTAAAAGCGCCGCTTAAATTCCCCACTGGCTTCGGAGGCACATACTGGAGGCAGCTGATAAATTAGAAATTGTTATGGCCTGCCTCCTTCGTGCATTTCTTTCTTAGGCGCTAAATAGCCGCTAACCATGCTCTATCTCTTGCTGAGCAATTCCGCCTATCATCAGCATACGGATTCCCCCTTGATGCGTCCCGTGGGAGAAATTGCCGGGGAATAGGACTCTAAAGAAGTCGTTTTGCATCAATATGCGGGGACATCTTTTCAGACGGTATTCAGCGGCTCTGCGCGAGATAGTGGCGGTCAGTATCTGACCAACAGGGCAGCTAGTATTCATCAACTTGAAATGTTTCGAGTGATGGTAATATTGTTTCAACCTCTTCTGGCTGCCCCGGGGCATTCAAAATAAATATTAATCTGCACTTGTTCTATTCCTGGCCATGCTGACTTTGAATTAATAACACATGGCGATGATTTGCATCTTGAAGCTTGTTTTTTAAGCAAATTCAATTAAAATAAAGGTTCCCACTTACTTTCTCGATATTGTATTATGTTCTTGTGTCTCTCTATTAAAAGTAAACAGATGCTGCAATCTCTCGTTCTGAAATAATAAAACACGTAATGGTTAAAAAGCTTTGAACAATACGCTCTATTCATAAGGGATTATATCTAAGTTGATTTGAAAACAGTCATCGCATTTGCTTTCCATTAATCACGCTCGTAGTCGAAACGCTGAAATAAAGATCTGTCAGCACGCGAGGAACCATGACTCGGCGCAATAGATTTGAACCTCGAAAAAAGTGACACCCATAAAACCTGTGCTCTCGGTTAGTGTAAAGCGGGCAGACGCTGTAATACACATCGTGATGTGATCGTTGCTCGAATAAACAGATGAGCGGAAAAAAGCTGACAATAAAACTGCTGAGCCCAGCATCCTTTCACCTTCACCACTAATGTATATTCAGATGAGGGAAAGATGACACCATTTAAACGTCGACCTATGCATGCATTGTCTTTCTTCTCAGTGTGATCGAATTGCAACTATCGTTTTCTCGTGGCATGCCTTCATGTCATACCAGTGGAGATGTGGATTAGTTCGAAGAGCGAGACTCGGTGTCAGTCGATAGTTCATTTATACGACAAAGACCAACGCGTCTAATTGTGCGCTTCAAAGGCAAGATCGATACATTTGGTGGAAAGCATTAAAACAACTGTATTGTTGCTGCCACTGATGGGATAAAATCAGGCAACGACCCCTTGCTCGGTTTGATAGGGTCTTTTCTCTTCCAGACCAAATCAGACGGATGAATATCCAATGGGGATGAGTGACAGGTTTCAGGAAAGCAACTGAGGTGGAGTGGCTGGGAATATGCTGGATGTAAAATTTAGGTCATGGCAACTCAACACGATATCAGCCGTGCACGATGGGAGCGATCGACATGGCTTTATC
Organism: Armandia brevis; assembly: GCA_035585475.1. NCBI lineage: Eukaryota > Metazoa > Annelida > Polychaeta > Opheliidae > Armandia > Armandia brevis. The sequence goes on from JAXGGS010772642.1 coordinate 49,597, forward strand.
GAATCGGCAATCACAACCAGTGAAGCGTGAACATTCGACAAAAGCTTCCCCGTGTGCACTAGGCGAGCAATCCGCGCTGCTTTGTTCTCATCAGCAGCCACGCAGAAGACCGAGGAGCCGTGGAATTTTTGCAATTGTTACCGCTCTATTGTGTGTCTGTCATAAATTCGATTAGCGCCAGACATATAAGTCTTTTTACTGCCGCCAAACCGGTTTTAAACCTATATCGCCGAGCCTCATGTGGTCAATGTTTTATCAGTGGAAGCGACTAGGTGGTGGTAATGGGGTCCTGCGCATTAGAGATATAATGGTCTCTATGTTATACACCTGCGTGTTTTTGGCGCGAATGTGGTATTTCACAGTGTCGTCTGCTGCGGGTGATGGCTCTCAGGTTTCACCAGCTCCGGCCCCCTTGTGACCCCTGCATCAGCCGGAGCCGACACAACACCATTTCACCATCGGTAATAACAGATTCTCGGCAAGGTCCTACAATAAGCCCACATTACTCGTGTCACCTTTACATAACGGCCGAGAATATGTTATAAAGGGAAACACCCGTGCAATGCATTTGCGATCGCAAAATGCTACGGGTCTGGGGAGGATCTCATAAATAGGTCATGGACAGAGCTTTTAGTTCCACCATAGATTTGGTTAAAAGCTCGTTGAATATTTTATTACAAGCGCGGGTAAGAGGGATGACGATGTAAAACACTGTTACTGAGCATATAGATGTACAGCCAGCTCAGGGTTTTCCAGAGACCCGATCGACAGCATGACAAACTGTGCAAAGCGATGGGAAACAAAAACACTTGTTAGCGAACTCTTGAGAGAGGATCTACGTTCGGGATGATGGGCAAAGAAGACAGGGATGAGGATTGCGCGAATCTATGTCTACTTTTAGCAGGCTTTTATCGGCCATTTTTCTTCATATCCCCCGATTCAAACGGGGCGGACTTAACGAATGTGATGTGTATTTTCACATTAAACAACGACAGCAGATATTAGTTCAATAAAACTAGGGGATATCGCCGTTTTATGGTGCGCTTCGCTTAATCATACTAAGTGCACATTCTGAAACCATTTATAAACGTGTCCAGCTCGCGCTGTGTATTAATCCCATTCCCCTGCTCAAACAGCATTTGCTAGAATAAGCCACAGCAATGAAAAGTCAATTTTGCTGGGGTTTTACTGACAGGGTCTAAATGATTTACATCAGGCGCGCCCAAACTGAGGGGTGTTTATGGGCGGGTCACAATGAAATCGTGCTGAATGTGAACGATAATATCGCCGGGTATGATACGACAATGTACGTTTATGGCCTCGGCTGGCCAGTGTAGAAAAGCCGGGCGGACGGTTTATGAACCTTCCAAGGGTTTTTATTCACACCGATGGTCCATCCCAGGACAATATTACCGGGTTATGGCGTCAATTTCCGATGCTGGGGTGCGGGCAAGAGAGATGGCTTGCCAGGCAACAAGAGGCCAAGGTTAGTCCAGCAGCAATGAAACTCTTCACAAGGCGTCGAGGTAGCAGCTCGTATTTCTACCCTCATCACTGATTAAAACAATGTTGTTGGTTTTATGTGGTGTGCCCTCCTCAGATCGCAGCGTGACTTGGAGAAGAAGGAATGGGATGTGGCGGAAAGCCTCGCCGAGTGACTCGGGTCAAGTGCCATTACCGGCAGGACTAAACAGTTTCGCCGTAAACCTTATTTGTATGTGGCTGTCTGCCGCTCCACTTCCTCCATTTGTCATCTGCGGATGCTGCGGCGTGGGTGAGAGAGGGCGACCAGCAGAAGGAGTGCGTATCGTGTCGGCCCATCTGATTCCCCTCATAATAATTCCTTCTCTAGACGGCACCCTTGTCACTTCCAATTCGGCCCCTAGCCTCGCATATGCCAATTTTAGGCCGCAGCTTCTGGGGCATCGGGCAGGGATCTGCCAAGATGTTGCCGTATGAATACTGGCTGCAAGTGCTATCGCTTTACTACATCGCCGTTAGGGTATATAACTTACTCAGAGGCCGGTTATTTCTTTCTGGTAAGCGCCGGAGAAGTAGATTATTGTGACAGTTTATCAGGGACGCACGTCACATGTTTGAACCCCGCTGGGGGAGAAACATATGAAATTCTCGCTGCTCCGGCCACCTCATTTCCTCCTAATAAACTCACAGCCACACTCGCTCTGCTCACCAATTCATATGGCACTCTATAAGTGCACTTTATACGATAAATATTGCATATAAATATTATCCCAACTCGACATGCAGCAGACAATATATACACACAAACAGCATCCATTTACTTTGTGCGCCTCGAATTCAGCATCCTGGGCATAAGCGGTTAGATGCAAACAGATGCTCAGAAACAGGAGCGAATGGAGAAATTTACTGTGACGTTAATGGAAAGAAGTTTCCATACATGATTCATTACAAACGGCAACCGTACACCGCCATATATATTTGACGATGTAGGATAAAATTGCATTTGTTGCACCATATTTACACAATGTGTCGTCCGCGTCTGAAACAGAGATGGTATATATTTGGAGAAGAAGAATACATACTCGTCTTGCAGCAGGTAGTAGTCTCGTGCTGGTCGGCTGTCTTTACACGTGCCCTTTCCACTGATCGCGTTGGGTTCAATCATCACCTCACCCAGTCGGCTTTGATACCATCTGCCTTGCCATTTCTTTTTAAATGTGCACTCGGACACTGCAATAAAAGAATATAATATTGATCAAATTCCGTAAAATATATTAATAACGATAACATGAACATCATGTGGATCACTTCGAGGTAAAAAGTGTCAATAGTACAGAATTGTAATTCACCCACGTAGATATCGGTTATTCATTATATATAAACAGGTTTTTCAAGGGCAATATGAAATGCGTAGATGTAGATCAAGGTGGGACAGTCATCCCGATAATTCAGAGCATGTGTGTTTCATG
>JAXGGS010772642.1:54858-68457 GCA_035585475.1 Armandia brevis
ATTCGGCACCTTATTCATCACCATTACGTCCAGTTCACTGGGCACGAGTAATAGCGCAAGGCCTTCTGGGCCATACAACATCCGGTGGCAGACGGTGTGAAGCAGACGGCGGGAGGCAGACGAGGGATTTATTGTTGGAAGGGTGCGGTTGCGAGTTGTACAAAACCAATGCAGCATGAGACTTCCACGGGGTCTACCGCTAACAAGTACCGATACAGGTCAAAAGGTCAAATTTCCTTCTAATACAAACGCAATAGTTGGGCCATGTTTATGAGATCTCCTTTTGAGCCACGCTCAAGCTTTCACATCACCTTACATGTATAAGGATTCTCTATTCGTGCCGCATGCCATCCTGTCTCATATTTGCCCTGAGTAATTGCGCTATTCAGAAGCGAAAGCAGACTCTGGCCCATCTTTCCTATTTGCCAGCTAGTAACCCCCTACTTAGCGTTTGTATTCAATGGCTAAGACCAGGAATTGATTTACATTCTGCCGTCGTGAAGAGAGACTGTTTTCGCTCCTGTAATACATGCAGGTCACTCTATGGCTCAGATGCGTCCCCTAAATTCTTGCAAGAGTCATTGCCACTCTCCGGCTCGGTAGGAGTCTGATGAGCCCGTTGTTATCTATGCGTGAGCGTGTTGTGGGAGGAGATGTGCCAGAGGCTACTAGAATATCCATCAGTATCAGGTGGCCACAGAAGACGGCCATCGGTAGTCCACCGCAAAATTCCCAGGGGAGACTCCTGTTGTCCGATGTTTGAGCCTTATGGGTTCTTTCTAGGAGACGTTTCTCATACCGGTGATTGGGTTGAGCCAACTTTATGTATCAACGCGCGCGCAACTGTCAATAGCAAACAGCAGATTCTTTGATCTGTGCCGCAACGTCGAGATTTATATTGAAATGCCACGGAGTTGCAATTTAGGAATATAGCAAGGACTCCCCCTGAGGCTATTTAGCACCATTACAACTGGGAATGGAGACAGAACATGCCACACTCCGCTTTTATTTAGTTTGTCATGAACAAAAGTTATCCCCAAACGGTTTCAGAGTTTCTGGTACTTAGTGCAATCGTTTCGCTCTCCTCCATACAGTGTGTCCAGAGTCTTTAATCCGCTCAGCATTCTCAGACTTATTAATCTGTCTTCGGGGATCAATTATTATGATCGATTTATCGTCAGGGAGCAGAGAGGAGCCATTACGAGAGGACATGGAAAATTTATCTGTGTGACTTCTTTGTGGAGGACGTTATTGTCGGAGGTGTATCTAGGCGGGGGGTCGTTCGTGTCACCGAGCACGACAAGCGGCACCAGAGGGAGGTGAGCAACAGTCATGCTCAATATGGCTCAGAACCACAACGTCAACAGTCAATTCTGGCATTGAGGTTTTCTCAGGTCGCCTGAGAGTTGCAAATGTAACGTCACACAGTACAGGTTGATCCATGGTAGATCCGGGGATCTTTGTGATTTGGAGAGATTTGCTCAGGCGGACTAACTCATTATTTCGCATCGGTGCCAGGAACAAATAGATATCATGCAAACATGAAGAACTTCCATGATTCTATTTATTGCAAATTTACTCCTGGCTTATACCAAGCCAATCCAATCTAAACCTTATTTCTCTGACATGCGACGTCGATGACCTACTTGAAAAGATTACAAAAATCGTGAAACATTCGTGCGGTAGGGTATTGCATGCCACCGAGACACCAAATCTGTAGCTAAACAGCGGTGTCAGGCAATGCTTACATGTCAATGGATTTGTGCATCCCCTAAAACCAAATAAGTAATGTCAGGCTACTGAAGCCGGCACGAGCACATCTGAGGCTTCGGTCGAACCCTAGATGCGCTACACCTGCTGTATATTCTAGTAGAAACTATAGTAGTCAAGGCGTGCCTCCGGGGTTCGCTCGCCTTTCTCCGATGCTACATCCAATATACCAAGCGAATATCATTAACTGTTTTGTCGGCTCCCATATCACAGTTTTCACCAACTAATCTGCATTTTCCACTGCATCTCACCGTCATCAAAGTACTCTTACGTCCGGGAGCGATCCTCGCAGGAATTACGCGCTCTCCCCGAGGAGATTAGGTTTTGTTTCAAACGAGCAGCTTAGTATGTCATTTCCACCAAACATAAAGTGGTCTAAACAAACTGCCCCAAATGGGATATTGCCTAATCTATATCGAGCCTTTTTTCTATATGATTTCCTCGTCCAAAAGCTTTGATAAAACAACTGTGGCCAGAGTTGGCAGAGATTGGGTTCATATATGCGGTTGTGTTTGAGCTAACCGATGACTGCACCAGAGGGCGCGTTAATGTGTGAAATGTTGTCTTCAGCCCCTCCCAGCTACCCCAGGTAATATTAGATAGATCTTGGGTGATGCACATGTATGGTGAGGGCCACGCGACAGGATGACATGTGTACATTAACACGTCGGAACTACTTATACAGGGGAGGATTATTCCGCCATAATGACCACTTTAATGTCGGCAGCGCTAATGCCCGCTGACCTGCGGGTCGGGGATGGAGCAGCAACGTTTATTGAGGGTTATGGATATTTGACAGCAAAACCCACATTTAGACCAACCATAAGATGCGCTCCTTCGTGATGGACGAGCTGGCCGTATTCAGCAAGGGAGGTCATCAAGAGTGTACTGAACAAGTACATCTTCAGAGGAAATTTCACTCTTAACGATACTGAACCCATTGTAGCATCATATCCAAGTCGAATGTATTCTGTTGTACGAACACAATGGGTGTTAGTATAGAGATTGTCCAGTTTACCAAGAGAGTCCGTTGGCTAACCAAGGAGTCCTCAAGACGCTCTGGATGCATGACGTCCGTATAATAAAAGGCCGGAGGTTAGTTATTGCCCAAGTTCGACATGCCCACATTTGAGAGGGTTCCTTATGACCTGCCTGAAAGACATACCGCCTTAATGAGCCTAATAACTCATTAAAATCGTCATATCCTGTCAGCCAGCTGGGTACAGGTCACGCTCGCTTATATTCTGCGGATGTCATGCGAGTTCAAGAGACATCCGCCGTGGCGCTTCCAGTCTCTTTGTATATGTCATATGACACGCAGCCGACTCAGCGATTTTACGCCCTCTTGAGCTGAAGTTCAATCCAGTGTGTTGAAGACTTCGGTCAGTGATCATTGGTGATCGGTGGCCGGCCTATGAGAGCATTATGCGTTGAGCTGCTACGAATTAGTCATCTTAATCCATCGGGCGATGACAATCGAGGGGTCTATTTAAGAGGCAAATTTAGATCAGACACGTTTGCTAAAGGATCAGTGTTAGGCATCCCCCGCACTCGGACGGTGTCTGTTGGAATTAAATCTGACGGGCGAATTAATGGAAGACGCGGCAATCGGTCTAAGTCTCTCGCTCTCCATGTCTTCGGTCGTGAAACAAGTAATTGGGTTTCATTAGCGCGAGATAGGATGAGATCTCATCTGATGAGCCTGTCTTCCCGATATCCACCGTTTCCGGTAGGTCGCCCGTGAGAACTAATTGCGGGTGTTTCTGAAACGGCGCAGAAATGGAAAGTGTCACGCCTAACAAATAGCGCCCCCTGTCTCACAGTGCCTGACTTGTCGTCCGCCCAGGCTGCGTGCCCTCGTCGCTTCCTGGCTATTGCTGAATTCGTGCCGACTGTCGCTCCAGGCGGGCGAGTAATTAGAATTTCCGTTCCAGCACCAGCTATGTATGACGATATATATGTTCCTGGCCTGATTCTGGCCAGAAATTGATATCCACTTGAATTTTACTCTACAGCACAGACAAGCATTGCAGTGCGTTTTGCTAGATCGTCAGATCCAGTAACATGATACACTCGCTAGAACTAGGCTATTATACAGTACTTTATTGTTGTCTACAAACATGTGCACTATCTGTAGCTAGGCAATCAGATTCCTTTAAAGCGGCAAATATTGAGACACATCTAGTCATCTTGCAAACTTGATAGCTTTTAAGCCACCAGTCACTCGGGTTTTCACCACGTTCTGTGTTGGAAGGGAGCTGTTACACGCGTGGTTCGATACCCCTCGACCCCTCGTCAGCTATTCCCATTAATAACACCTATCCAATCTAATTGGGGTTCGCCGGCGTTTCCTCATCTATTATTTATGCCCCGACAAATACGGAACAAATTTACAATCTAAAATTCGTCATTAGTGAGCGCGGGAAATTAGAAGAAAATTTCGCGGCGCCTCAGCGCGGTAATCCGGCAAACGTTTATGACTTGTTTGGTTTAGGGCGTTCCATCACCTCTGAACCGCGCTCACATTTGTTTTGATCGTTAGAATTACAACGGTCACCTATCGCTAGTTTCTCAATCCCATACCACACCCTCTCTGGACAGGCTCAAATGGAAATAATCAACTATTTATAGGTTTCCTGCGGAGCAAACCCCTTCAGGATGCAAAGTAGCTGCATTTAGCGCATTGCAAACATTAGGAAATGTTTTCGGCGTTCCCTAGACGCAAACTGAAATGTAACGTGGTATAACATCACTGGTAAAATAGATGATTCTCTGACTAATTGATAAGATGGGCCCGTGTGCTGGGAGCCTTCCCTACCACGGGTTACATTATCAAGAAATGGCCCGCAGTTAGACTGCTAATGTATCATTGTGAAGCCGGCGCACCACCCGCCAGTAACGATTCTGGCTTCTGGCTGGAGACTGCGGAGGCGTAGGTGCTGCTGCAAGATGCTTCTTTCTACTTTCAGGCTGGCTTCGCTTCCAAGGTCAGACGATACACGTGGTTTGCCTTTACACAGAAACTGCGACAAAAACTCGAGTCTGTGATCATGACACATGCTGCTGGAGTTGTCTTCTTCCAGCGCCATTAAGGAGGAATCTATATGGCATATCTCTGGTTACTTGTCCGTGCGGGGATCACATCTCAAGGCAGTTATAGCCAGGCTCCATGCCCCACCCATCCCTATCCTATATTCTCATTTTATTGAGCACAAAAGAAATGACGCGGAATATTTATGAATAAAGAGTCATTTTATATCAAACCGACGCCAGTCGGTGTTACATATTTTATGTAATCCTCGCAAGGTTGGGCTCTAAAATCCCCCTCGCCATTGTCTTTTCGGACATTGCATCCAATCCTTGAGGACATATACCGGCACTTTGGCCTTTTTAAGGTGATGTTGCATTTTATAGCTGACATTTCCGCAGCATAACTCGCCCGAAAGTCGGCTCAAAATGAACATAAAACTCCCATGTCACATTGAAGCACCTATATGAGCAATATGAGGCGGCTTTCCTCGCTCTACTGGGGCCAGCTAAGTCAGGTAAAAACAACACCACAAGACATCTAAAAACATCGAGAAACTCATACATCTCATCTGTGCCTCGTCACAAAACAATTAGCAGATTGTCGCGCAGTTTGAACTATTTCGCGGTAATCCTTTTACTTCTGGGTTAATGCCTTTTTCAAGGGCTTCGCAGTCATAAAGATTTTTACGTTGAGGGCGCACTCTGACCCTGAAACATGCAACAGCCTCGGGTAATGACGAAGCGGGAGCCCATGATCCGAGATGATTAGTGCTCTCTCCACAGGAACCGGGTTTGCTCGTATCGACGCCGAGCGTGCCGAAATCGTAGGTGATTTCTCAGTGACATTACTCAAGTTTTATGATCTCATGTCGAGGAGCAGCAACACCCGGCTCGCCAGCGTTCACCCCCAACCACCCGTGGCTATTCGCTGGCCGTGCATTCACCGGAAGGGATGGACGATAATTAAGTCAGGCGGATCGATACGAGCGGCGGTGCTACGTGCTACTTTATTTAGGAGGCGCTCGAAAATGGTAAACTATCAATAAATGTCATCACTCACTTCATCAGACCCAGCGACCACCCGGTCATTAGGTTATGGCGATCTGGATACGAACATAGGATTCGTCTAAATCTATGATGATGAGCTTTTGATTGTCGCCATTGACAGGTGTGGTCACTCAGTTATAATTGTTGTTAAAGTTGGACGGGCATGTCCAGTTCCGGCGAGTACTGAAGAGCATGTTAATGTTTTTCCAATATGAGTGTTAGTTTGTAATCTTGCTTTGAATGATGAATCTGATGTCAATACAAAGGTATAAGCCACGTGGATAGCTCAGTAATATAAAAATTGTATCAATAACAAGCGTGATTTTCGCGCATCCGAGTACATTTCCTGGAAGCGTCAAACTGAGTTGGTCCTTATTTCCCGCCCTGACCGTAAGCTGCCCTGACAGCGTTTGCCCTTCTCATGCTGTACGTCGGAAATGGACGACGAGCAATAACTCATTGTCATAAGGGTGGCACTATGAAGGGCTGGGAGTCGAGCAGATCTGAGCAGGCTTTGTTCTTCTCATACTCCCTCCGCACAAACTCATTCGTGGCTTAATTTATCCACAACAACAACGATGCTCTGCCCTCCCTATATATCCAGGCACAGCAAGCCGTCGTTAAGCGGTTTTTGTATGTACACACACGTTTGAATGTAATTGTCTCGGTGTAGAGAGACAGTTTCGACTGCGAAAACATGTGGTATGGAATACTAGTACTTACCACCGAGATGGATTAGCCTCTTCCTGCGCCTTAAAACGCCCGCCCAGATGAACAAATGGAGTTGCGAGAACCCCCGGCTATATACAAATTACCTTAATCTTTCTATATTACCTTGGACTGTTAAGCGTGGATGCTCCAGGCATCGGCAACCGTCTTCTGCTTGGGATTGTAAATTAAACCCAAATTAAATGTAGGGGCCACCAGGCAATTGGATTCCTCCAAATGAAAGGGACGAGGGTTACAAGGAAGCTAATCAGTCGCGTGTATCTAAGATGTATAAGTGTTGTTGGAACCGCGAGAACAAGGCAGAAGCCGATGACAAATTGAGTAACAGTCACAGACATAACGGATGAGGCCCCTCGCGGGAGTGCGGTGGGCTAAGTGATGAATGGACACTTGCTGGCTCGAGTCGATGGATGCACTCAACCCTCCGCATCGGTGGACAAGAGAAACCTGCAGTATTCATGTACAGCTAGCCTTATGCCGTACGTATATAGACCCGATACTCAATTACGTCCGATGGCTTAAGATTCTGTTCGATTCGTACGCCTTCACAAGCAATGACTAATGAGCTGGCAAACGTGACTCTGAGTACACAATCGACCTGGTAATGACCTGCCTTATGCTTGTAACAGGTCAAGAGTTCGCTTTTCTTGCGTTGTAATGATGTTTGTGAAACATGGCAAGCGGGATCGGGTTCTACCGAAACATTTGGCCATAGAGTCCCTTGCTTGTTGGTACGGATCCGGTTACATAAAAACCACTACCTGCCGACAGGCTTAGTTAGCCTCAGTGGTTTTAATACCAAGGAGAGAAGGACGCATGAAGCGGGTAGCGTGTTTTATTTGTAAGGAGGTCTGTCAGGAGAGGCAAGGACAATCATGGATCATGTGTCAGATTAGATCTTACACCTGCCCGCCTGTATCTATGGTGAGGCCTTGAGCATGATGCGAATAAGATAAGCGCAGCAGGTAGTGAGTAATACAGCATCTCACGGGCGCGATGGGTATCCAGCTTTCCTGTAACCACGTGCCAGCCACTCCCATACCGGCTCTTTAACAATACTCGGCCCGGAAATGAAAAACACAGTGAATATGCTGCGGTGTTTGCAGAGAAATTCCTCCTCCAGCAGGTGGAATCCTTTGATTTATTTGATGGCTGAGCTCCGGCAGCTGCAGCCAGCACTTTTATCGAGTCGGGTAGGAAATGCACTAAGTACAGCTTGTCAGAACACTTGAAAGAATCCCAGACAGGAGTAATTGGCTTGCAAAACAAGCACTAACAAGTAGAAAATCGAATGTATTGTTGGTGGAACAATTCATTCACGCTTTCAGAGGGATGGAACAATCTTTAAATCCACTTTTCCTGCATGTCTTTTTACGCCCGCCGAATGTGAGCTTAACTTCATCAACCTTTTATCAGTTGCCACAGTAACCATAAAAGCCAACAAATCTTATTTCCCTTCCGTCCCTCTGTGTAGGATTGGCCAAGAAATTGGCGCCTAAGCAGCACCTGAAGTAAAGATAGGTGATTTGCCCATCTCCTGCATCCAGCAATCCAATTCTTGTGGCCATCAGAAACCCTTAACTAAAATTGGTCGTGAGACCAGACCGGCTCCCCACCCGCAGCAACCAATTGCTATCTCATCTTTCCAATTTCAATACGTTTCTATCTCTACTTGCCACGGGCCTTAGTGAAAATCTTGTAGAAATGCCAGGTAGGCTCTACTTTATTTTAATGCTTATCTCAAAGTTAGCCATGGTGAATAAATTCAGACGGCATATAGGGGATTAAGTTACGGCTGATCAGGCTCAATATTAAACGACAATGCACAGATTTTGCGGGTGTAAATAATGAATGTGTTTTACTTGAGCTTGGTGTGAACACCAGAGATACATTTAAGCTAGAACACGGTCATGTTTTACGCATGAAGGATTAAACATGCGGGACGATCATAGTTTTCTCAACTCCATTAGTCCCCTCATCAATCTCCGCGTTGTCAAATTTTGAAATTAATGCGGGTCTTATCAATTGAAAATGGGGATTAAGAGACACCACGGACGCTTAATGATCGGCTTTGGCTTATCGGGGGACCACCTTTCCATATGGGAGGTCTATTGCTCACAGGAGCCGATGACACACGCAAAGGCCCTAGCGACTATACAGGCGCCCTGACCCAGATCATAGCAGCCTTCGGTTATTATGAGCATCTGACCGTCCAGCCGATAATATTGCGCGGATCAACTGCGGTATTTTGACATTATGAACGTTATGAGCCGAGGGGGTTAAGTAGGTCACCGGTTGTAACAATGGCGCGAGTGCCCCCCGCGCCGACAAGCGTCAGCCTCTCCGTGATATTGGACATTAAAGCGGGGCGCAGATAGCCCAGTTAATTTAGCAGCCCCTGCCTCGAGGTTGTTTAATGAGTAAGAGGCGGGGAGTTGCTAAAATCTCAGACATAAACAGGGGATGAAAGCGTGTGCCCGGTCGGCGATCACCGCTCACCCGCTACATCCGTACTAACACCTCATATCCGCGAGCATCTCGCCGGGAGGGAAGGAATTATCGGACACCAAGCCTCGCCAGATCGATGATAATAAACTCAGGGCTCACTGATTGAAAGCTGCGTCTGATGCTAACCCGATTGTCGGGGAGAGGCGGCTGAGCCTGGTTGACGGATAGAAAATGTTAGCCGCACCTTCAGCCGGGATAGGCTGGGCAAGGAGAGGGGTTTATTATACTCCCACTGCCCTCATCTACTCAACACCGTCTAAATCAGGCCTGGCTCTCAAAAAGTGGCATATTTGGTGCTAGGGCCAGCGTCAGGTGGAGGTTATGGCCGCGTCGACTCAATTTTCAACAGGAGATTGTGGTCTGGTGTATAAAGAAGGAGCAGCATTCATCGGCGTTTCCCTAATTAACGCACTTGATGGCCGTATTTGATCGGGGCGTGTGTCCGCGGGGAACCCATCTGCGCCGACTGATCCGCCTCAAAATGTGCGCTGAAGCAATAATCTTCTCCTTTTACTCGGTCTCGTAGCGCATTTATCAGGATTCGGGCCCGCTATCATAATGTAGCGCTTTACACGGGAGAACCGCACACGTTTGTACGTGCCAAACTGTATCGCTTTACATCGCTAATTTACAGATATATTGGCTTTGGAAAAAAAATCTCATTCTCTCCCTGCGACCGTGTATTCGGAGTAAATTGAGGCGGAAACCCCATAGATTCAAGCCCGATTTCCCATCATCTTCCCTGCAGCAAGCAAACAAGCAATCATTCACTATTAGAAAATTAATTTGCTTCGTATTATCGTGCACTTTGAAAGTATCACCACGTAGCGACACGATTCGGATAGATTCATCGACTTTTCCACCGACGCATTATACGCGCGATTGGAAGTCGGGATTATTAAAAACGTAAGCCGGTGGCTTTACAGCCTTGCATACTCATTGTCGCTAGCACGGCCGTCACTGATCGATCCGCTAATAATTTATACGCTGAGAAATTATTAATCTCCAGTCTCTGTTATTGCCGGATTATCTCCGATAGCTCGAGACGGTTCAGTGATCACGAGTTAGCCGCATTTGCTCTACCTGCATAATCCTTTCAGAGCGGCTGTTAGTCAGGCGGGGTGCTGATGTTTCCATCGGCGCATAGACATGAGATGCTACTGGATTTCAGAGATCCCCTCCTGACCATTATAGGCCGATACATTAACTAACTAAATTACCCCCTCACACCGGACTATTATTCTATCTCCCATTTGTATCAATGAAGTTGAGAACAGCACTTCAGAGAATGACCCTCGACGTAAAACCGGCTTTCAATGTGAGAACGCAATTTGAAGTAAATAGCACTTTGTAACCAAACGCCAATTCGTCCCTGTGAAATTTTAGAGCCTTTCTAGATCGTCCTCGCGAATTCGTCAAGTCTCAAGTGCCCATTAAACTATGCAAATCAACTGCTGCATGGAAATTCTAAAGCCCATAAAAACAATGATTAGTTTTATTAGCGTGCTGGTGCATCAATCGGGCGCACTTTCTGTGCACTGATGAGTAGGTATCACTTGATTTCACTCGATACTCCCTATTGTCCGCAATGATTTTTACCATAAATGGGACATTTGTCATCGCTAATGAACCAAATTTTCTGTCTTTTCTTTTGTCTGGCCATGACGTCTTTATGCTGTAGGACAGCCATTTATACGCAAATGCCGCCGATGGAGGGGATCCATAGAATCAGCGCAGCAAATCGGGCACTTGATCATCCCTCGTGCACGAGAATGTAAATTTAACAATGGCCGCTATCTCGCGTGTAAATAGAATGGCAACAGCGGTGCCCGATCCATTTCCTCCAACCCGAACTTGATTTGCTTTCTGCACACAAACCTGTGGCACAGCTCGGGATGAACACCAAGGCCTTAGAAACGAGCCGGTAAAAGGCGTCTCATCAGGAATGTCCCTCGACGCACTTTGCTCGACAAACACTGACTGAGTATCTCCCATTGGAATGCCTCTTGCCCCGCAAGGATCGATACCCAACGACTGCCAATTGGGGCCTGCCGACGTTCCCCACATTAACGCATCCCCCCTGCATATGCTGTGAATTTGAGCGGGTCGAGTGCCTCAAATATCCAAATGGAGAAGCTCGACACCTCCGAGGTTTGCCTGGCAGCGCCCGCGTCTACACACTAATCCCAAGTGGGGTCAGTGTCCGACAAAGCTTCAAAGATCACCTCTTGTCGGTCGGTTTCCTTCCCATTGATTTACTTGAGCCGCGTAAATTATTGATATTTCTATCAGCTGTGTAGTCAGATTATGAAAACAACACACGAACAATGTTAATTAACGCTCACTAACAACAATAGAGCATGGCCGTATTAGAGTGGCGGCCGAGAAAGGAGATTGCGGCGGCATAGAGCGCCATTTGGCATGAGGGAAGTGCTCGCTCAGACAGACGGGGGTGTCACTTATACAGGATTAAGTCGACCGTCCTCGGCCGCTGTTTGATCAGGTTGACCTGTCAGTAGGACGGCCTCCAGCTGAGAGATCTTTCCCAGCCATCCATCCGGGCCGACACTAGAGCCTCACAGCATCTGCTGGCACCTGCTGCTAGGAGGAAGATATCCACTGATTTGGAGTTGTAAGAAGGAAGTCTAGCCGACAGGGCCGTTTATTTAGTTTTCGCTGCTGCGATTTTCCCAGCCCTGCCCTGATTTCGATCTCCGCCGACGGCATACCCCCCAGTATCGTCTGTGTGTTCTCTGCCCACCTCATCTACCGCTGTCATCACCGTGGTCCAGCAGCAAAGCAGCTTATTACTGATTAAAGAACCCGCCCCAAGTGCACTAGCCAAGTATAGAAATGTAGCGTAGATTGACTTACCTACTCCACATGAAAGAGATATAAATAATGAAAAGGCCAGGGCTGCCTGCCTAAGAGATAATCCGAGAATTCCTTCGACAGCCATTGTTGTCATTATGAATGGCGGCAGGTGTGCCTATTAATCCACTGCTGACTACTTGTCCTCCGGCTCCGATTTAGATCCAAAGGCCAATGCCACACGGCTCCGGCTCAAATTGGCTGTGCTCAGTTAGACAACACCGTTAAGCAGAGCTCAGGTCAACTGAGCGGCTATATTCCTTAAATCTGGCGTGTCTCCGCCGTGTAAAACACTTAGTGTGTTAACATTATAATCCATCAAAGTCCCCCCTCGGACAGAGCTCGGCGAGAATGATCGCTCGTCAGGCTGCTCTCTTTGCCAGTTTCTCCTGTAGTTGATTGTCTCAAGCCTTTCAGGCGCACTTTTAAAAGCCGACCGAAAGTATCTGTTACTAACTGCCACAAGACTGCGTGCTGCGTTGCAAGCACTCCTACAAGGTCCAGAGGGACCCCTGTGCCTGTTACTTATCCATTAAAGGCGCATGGAGGAAGAGGCTGGCGCCAAGAGGTGTACCACCTGCAGACGAGTAAGTGTATGCTGTAGAAACACCGGGACAGTCACGTTTGCCTCTATCCCCCGGCTAGTACTGGTAATCTAACAGCTCTCCACGTGCGTCTTCTCTTCTCCCCCTGTCAGCTGTGTGAGCTCGGTCTTTAGAGAGGACATACACACGTTCTCAGTGCCGCTGCTCGGTGTCTGATGGGCTTCTGTGCTGCCGCTGCTGCTGCTGAGGCTTCGCTGCCGCTGCTGATGGTCGCCGCGTTGCTGGCTGGCCGCACCAGTCCTGGCCTTAATATCTGTGGTCGGACGTCTCACCACTTAATGCTCTACATATAGATGCTGCCTTTGTCTGTCGCTCATTTTAACCCCTAGTGCATCATCTACGTATGACCGATATACAGCTTTAGTAAAGGTCTGGGTTTAGTGTAACCGCCTATTTATGCAGAATAGACAAAGGCTTATCATACGCGTATATGTCACATACGTATCATTTTACCTCAAGCGAGAAGGTTGGATCTTGAGGCTCGGGTGACTCATGGGTACTCATATTTACATTGCTTAAAAAATCACAAATTAAAATCCGAAACATGCACACATTGGTGGAAAGAGTACGCGCGTCAGAATCCGCGGGGTTAACCACATGATCGACAACTCTGTAAAAACAAGCCCTTGTTCTGTATAATAGATACTCGATACCAATAACAACGACCCAGGTAGCAGTTAACCGGCACTGTCGGAGTAGTCAGGGATCCACTCAAACCAGGCTGCTATCGGGGAGATTAGTCTACATGGGGGGATAGCCCCGGGCGTTTTATACAATAACCTCCTTGGATCAAATGAAAGGGAGAAAAAAAATCCATAGAGCGGCGCGACCACAAAGAGAGTGAGCCTGCAGGGATGGTGTCGAGAAGGAATTTAGTACTACAGCCGCATCCGGGCGGGGGAGGCGGCTTCAAAAGGCGTAGCGACTAACACGAATCTCGGCGACAAGCTCCGATACCCGCCTGTCAGGTTAAGATATGTTCTCCCGGCGTCAGCTAAGTCGTCCTGTCTGGTCTGAGGGATTAGTAGCACGCTCGGGG
>JAXGGS010772643.1:0-27750 GCA_035585475.1 Armandia brevis
GAAAAACAAAGACGCTTGTAAGATATGCTAAAACGTGTATGTACAAGTATGTACAGGTGTACACACAAAAATAGGCTCGGGAATTGTGTATATGCCAATCACCCCGTAAACAGAAAGTTATTCAGCTCCTAATCCTACCAACTGGTTTTTTTTATTACCCCAGAGACGTTATATTTTTAATATCTTTGTGAATATGAATATCCTGGGTATGCAATTTCATGACTTTGTTCAGAATTAGATACACTGTCCAGTGATGTGTAAGTCATAACATTTGACCTTGTCAGTTGACCTTGACAACCATGAATTGCTCTGCTCCTCCAGAATAAATGCACTTTTGTAATTATAACTTGCCCTAAAATCATTATTTACTTATAAAGCTGTGACATATTAGTATGATTGTAACATCCCACCCAGTGCCATGTGATGGATATCAAATAACCTTGAAAATAACCTATATCTGACCTTTATCTGACCTACAAATATGTAAAATTTGCATTTTCCCCCTCCAGAGTCAATTATTTTATTTTATATTTGTGTGGGTATTCATCTACAGAATATGACAATGAAATAACTTTGATCTCCATACAATTTCCTTGAATTTGGTATATGACTCTTTATAGTGGACCTGATATTTTGACCCTGAGGGCACTATATTCTTAAGTACTATCAAACTTACTGAATTTTTGCAAAATGACAGATAGGTATATGATGCTACCTTTAATCTGTCCAAGCAGGAAAAGCAGTGTCTTAATCATGTATTATGTTTTAAATTGAAGAGAAACATATATTTTATCATCCCATAAAATTTCAGCTTTGGAAACCCAATAATTAAAATTTTACAAGTTTGACCTTAAAATGACATTGAATTGACCTATTTTTTCTCCAAAACAGTTCAAATGATTTGTATGTACACCACAAATGTTTTTTTGTAATCTTTCATTAGCCTCTAAAGGCTTTTTTGATTTGTTAATCATTCAATAAACACAATAACATATGTGCTTAACCTAATTCATTCATTTCAAGGGCAAATCTTGCAAAGGTCAATGATATGAATGAGATTTTAAAACCCAGTATGTTGCCACATGTCATACGATCACTCATGACAGGTTTTATATAAAACACTGGAGAGTTATGTTTAGATCATAACAGTGCAAGCAGAAAAATAAACTTGTAAGCATTATTTCAAGGTCACGGTGGCCATCTTGAATATTATACTTGGACAATCGCATTAAGCCCAGGGGACCGGACATCCATTTTTATGACATTTCTGCAAAAAACTGCATCAAAAACCTCCAGATGTGGAAGAAATGGTGAAATATCTGGTGTGGTAAAAAAAAAAAACAGTTGGTAAGATTAAGGTGTAAAAATATGTTGGTAGGATTAGGGTTAAAGAGCATCTACCTGGGATCTCAACATTTCTGCAATACTACTAAAAACTGCATACATGTATGTGGCGAGAGATAATAGGAGAGTCGTTGCAGGATAAGAGATAAGATACTGGTCTTGTTCAATACTAACAAAGTCCCGTTAAAGATGTTATTAGGAAGTTATAGATGTTGCAGATACAAAGTAATGAGACTGTTTCAAGCATACTAACAGAAAATATAACAAATATAAACTACCGGTACATGTATAACTACGACATGATCTCCAAAATGTTACTTCGTGTTGATATTGCGTAAGTGAACTACTTCTAATTAAAGCTTTCAGGGACAAACTAAATGTATTTCCAAAAACGAATCAGTGTTTCAAACATCCAACAGCACTTAAAAACGCGAGATTTAGGGAAAATAAAGAAAAGTGTAAAGGGGAAACCGTAACCAAAGCAGGTGCCCAAAGTGTTGAGTGTATAAATGTTCATTGAATATCAATGACCAATTGCTAGTCTCAAATAACCATATATACAGAGGTATCAAAAAGGGTTCAAAGTATTCGAATTAGATTAGCGCAGTGCATATACAGCCATTAATGATATTGGATGCAGGGATGGTGTGTGGTGAATGGGACGGCACGCTCAAGTACAACTATAGTCAAACTCTTACTGGAAAATTTCAATCCATGAGGCTCTAGACCTGTGGGAGTAAGTTTCGTTGATTACGATGATATTATTAAATAAATTTGAGTAGAATGTTGAATTTCTTAAAAAACGCATTTGTAAGGTCAAATGTGGTGCAAGTCTTTGATTCATACGATGAGGGCCTACGACTTTAAACAGGTAGACGGAAATGAAATGGTTTCTGTGATGGTGACGTAGATATATTTTCCATACAAATATCATATTTCACAGGAAATTGTGTTTGATTTTAACTTTTGAAGTAAATCTCACGAGGTTTTATATACACGCTCAAACATGCAAGTCAAGAAATGCATTTCATGGAAGCAACTGCATTACTGAAGGATGACGAGTAGCTCAAGACAAAATACTAGGAAGATACACTATCGTTGCTCAATACTGACAAAATAGATCCATCCGCAAGTTTTACTGTTAGAGGCTTAATAACAATGAACAACTTTAAGACGTTATCATAGATCAGATCGATCATTTTGCCAAGTATTGAGTATGTGTTAAGGCAGACTTAACCTAAGATATCAAAATCTAACTTACTGGAACAATGCCTAAATTCCAATCTAATGTGCGACCCATAAAATTTGTCGATCGGAACTGTAACCTGAAATAGAGAGACATGTCTTATGAGCGGGCGTCCAAAATGCTTATGGAAAGTCACCCAAACTTCGGAAATCGAGAGGACATTATACCCTGATTGTCTCATTCCATCGAGGTTGATTGTTGTGATAGAACACACACGACTTGTACTCGTTAGATGGAGGCTCTCCTGCACCTGGGTATATGCAGTTCTGAAACAAGACGAAGACAAACACATTAGCAATAATGGTAGCTTACGACATAAAAGCAAAATATTAATGGTATTACTTTGATAAGTTTAATTATTGCCAGACTCGGGTAATGCCTACCCTTATCTGATCTCCCTCTTTGTCAATGACTGTGACTTTGACTTCTATATTCTTCTGAGCGGATTTGGCCCCCTTGTCATACTCTCCGGACTTCAACGTTAAGTATAAGTCATTTCTCAGAGTGTCTGAAATGTAAATTGATACATCAGATTGCACTGCAAATCTTTTTTTTATGATGTATAGAAAAATACCGGTAATGGAATACATTGAGTAATCACAGAAATCGTAATTGTGGGGAAAACAGCTTTTATCTAATCTAGACTTGGCAATGAAATATTCATGAATTAAATCTACATTATTTTGTACTCATAATCAGAAAATAATATTAAGAAGCAATCTCCTAAACGTAATATAACAAAGTTACAACATTCTATCTAAATATCACTCGGTTCTCATGATCATTACATAAAATAGTAAGTTGTAATTTAATACACGGACAAAAATATGAATTTATAAAAAGAACGTGTAGAATTTGCGATAGGTAACTGATATGAAGTAGATTTATTTAATACACTAGATGTCAATTCATGCACTATTGTGATTGCGAACTTAAGATGTAAAATGAAGAATGAGTTATTATCCAATGTGGTTTACCTGCGTATTTAACTGGGCGTCTACCTATAATGCATATTACCGGTTTCAATTACTCACTTATCCTAATTCTAATATTTCATTATGTCTAGCTAGCTTACGAGTCACTTGGTTGATAAAATTGATGATTTAGCTAGTACAGTGCATGTAATGAAATATTGAATAGCTACACTAACAGAGTTATACCTACTCGCACACCCAAAGTCTGAGTAGGAGAGTAGCAGAGCACTCATTTAGACGATATGAATATAGAAACAAACACATGGGATGAAGAGTGCACATTTGGTTAGTAAAATGAGTGATACAAAGCATGTACAAGTGTTACCATACACTGCATTTAATAGCGTGAGTCTTATATTGCGGAAATAGCGCATAGGTGCAAACAATACCCACTTCTACAGGTAACTAATGGTGAAAATGCCATTGCAATGGGTAATGGTAAAATAAAGGTAAGACTGCCTTCTGATTCACTGAATATACATACCTGGCATAATGACGTCAGAGAACCCTAGTTTCTGTGTGACTGAAGCTCCGCGACAAAGTAAAGGATAATCTTTTTGAACGCGTGATAATGTCCCGTGTAGCATCCTTAGCGACAACTGTAGTCCTGTGAATTAAAAATGTCGGGATTCAAATCTCAACTAGTGAGGTCGTGCAAAAGAAGAAGCTATCAAACATGTCAATGACATTCTAACTATAATAGCAACAGCTTAATTTACGCACATTTATCAGTACCTAACATTCGAGAAGGACACCTAGTGGTGGAGTTAAATATAAATTGCATATACACGTACATTTGTACATGTATATAATCTACACTTATACCCAAAGAAACTTTTGGCGATATATCAATACAAATACAATGTATATATAAACCTGGACGAATAACTAGATAGGCCCTAATTTTAAGATTAGAAATTTCTCTGTTTTAAATTGCTGAATCATACAATTCGATATGCAACGGACACCAACACCTTCTCGGTGGCAGGTAAACGAAATGTGGAAGACACAATTTAGTGACAGGCACTTCCAAAAAAATCTGATTGTGATTTTAAATTTCACAAACGTAAAATGTTGTAATATACATGAATAATGTATAACACATGCATAATTTCTAGATATAACAACAATTAAAATCAATGTAGTAAGGTCTAACAGTACCCAGATTTGGTGAAATTAAATGAACAAATCAACTTAATATAACATGTTGCAAAGAGACTTAATATCTGTGCTGCAAAACTACGCAACTTAAATTCACATGCGCAGGTAGAATAATAATTAAATCTCGGGTGAGAAGGGACTTATACGAACAAATAAAGCCAAACCAAATGAGGTAAAATACGATAATTCTGAACCTTGCTTAATTTCAATATCTATTGCTGAGGCTCGCCGATATTCACTTCGGCCACCTTCTAACATAACCTTGGCGTGTCTCTTCATAGTGCTTCCTAAACTTCCTGAAATCATTATGTGCGGAAATTACTGACTAGATCAAATATTCCATATTACTGTCCGTGTACCTGTCAGCTGAAAATGATGCACCAATCTATTATTCACACGAATGAATGCACTTATCCTAGGGTCCGTCACACGTAGATATAGCACACTGTACAGGGGCATTTAAAATTCATATTACTATTGCGTATGCGTCTAAAACAGATAATTTACAATGTGTGGCTGAAAGGGTGCATCGTTGGATATGTGGATCGTCACTGAGGGGAGAGGAGGTCCTCAGTATTGGATCATACATGTACGGTGCCAAGTAGATGAAGCTTGCTAATATAAGTTTTTTTTCACAAAGCCAGGGTGAAAATCATTGTTTGGGCGCACCAAAAAGTAGCCGCGGTGTCACTGATAACACCGGATTTGTACAGGTCTTAACTAATAGATAGGCACCTTTCTTCTTTTTGATGAAGAACCCATCAGCATCATCGTCATCTGAATCAGAATTCATACTTTGGCCACTTGAACGTGGTGAATCAACGTTGTCAACCAATCGATTCTTAGCTTTGGTCTTAGATTTGAGGGGATTTTTAAACTGTTTTTGCAGCCCTCGTTTGCCAGTTGACCCTGGAAGACGCAATAACATGAAACAGAAACGCCAATTAAACATTCGTATACAACAAAAAAGGGAGGAAATACAGCTGAAAAGTAAATAAATACATGAACATATTAACTACGATGTACTATCACTATTACTGTAACATCGCATTCTATAGTAATAATTAAAAGGACAATCGGTGTATGAATATTCCATGCTTAACACAGATGAGTAAGTACAAAATGTTCAGTGTAAATGTACATGTATGTTGTATCGGACACGAACATATAGCTTTCAACACATGACCTGTGACCGCAACGCAATAACTGAAACCGGACAACTCGATATATTCCAAGTAGCAATGTACAAAAACGTACATGCATTATAAGAATATATATACATACTGCTATATCTACAAAGAAATATTCACTACGACACAAACCATTGAAGTACAGGAGATTTTTCTCGGTCATGCTAGCAGGGCATGGTTATGAATTCCCTACCCTTGTTATACATGTTATGCGGGCTAACTAACCTGAGCTTGTCGTGCTAAATTGCGATGTTAGCATAGCCATGCTTTTAGTTCCTCCAAGTTTTCGAATTTGAGTTTCGTGATACGTAGAAAATTCTCTTTCGTCGCAGCTGCAATATACACAATAATTTCGTTAGATATGGAAATCGAGCAAACGAACTAATCCGTGATCGTTTTACTATGTTTAATTATTTTCAAAATAGAAAATCAATTGTTTTCAACCTGTCGATTTTCATGTGCTGTTCCGGTTCCTCGTCATCAGATACATCTTCTCCATAAAAAATATCCTGTACGCTCAGAACTGTAAAGGAAATTAGGTTAGTATCACTACAATTGATGGTTTACATGGCCAGTGCAGTGTCAGACCCTTCAGACATAATAATATATTAACGATAATTACCTCCACAGCCATATGGTCTTCTATAGTTAGTTGTTGGCGTCCTGGATGATTCACTCTCACGTAAACTTCCTATTAAACAAAGAGCATACAGGTACATACAATCACCAACAAATAATTGTGGCTACGACTCAAGAAAGCCTTCAGTAAACATTATTCCTGTTGTATCTCTATCCCCCTACCTATTCTATATACATGTGCTATAAGATATGCTTCCTTGGTAAGGTCTTTCGATCCAAGGTCCTATGATAGAAGAGAGACATTGAGTTGAAACAATTAAGTAACCGGGTAAGTATCAACTTAAATCATTAAAATGTCATTATTGGTAGTCTATTGAAGTACGATAACTCAACGTCTTAACGTTTTCGGAACTTCGTAAAAACTGACTTAACATACCGTGAACAGGCAACTATAATTGTCCGCTTTCTCAGGTTGAACCGGCATCCCATTTTTCATGAGACGAATGATAAATCGTTCGCTGGAGGGAAAAAATACAAGTGGATGTAAATCATCAATAATTAGATTGATGCGCTACTTTACTGGAGATGATCCCGAACATTTGAGTATCGAGCTGCCATTACCTGAAGAATTTGTATTCTTTGGCATCATATAGGGTGAGGTGAATTTCAGTTTCGTCTCCTAGTTTGCACCCAAACGTTTTGAAAAGGCAGTATAAATGATGAGTGAGGTTTTGTACAGTTCTTGGCAGAGGATACCGCATGGAACCCCGTCCCTGAAAAAGTTCAATGTCGATTCATTATTGATTATTCTGAGTAACAAATTTATTTTAAAACATTTCACTATATTCATTCGTATATCGACAGCAAATATCTCCTTTAAAAATCAGTCAATAGAGAGGCGGGAGTGGTGCGACTCACTGTGGCTCCCTGAGCATTGTGGTGGCTTTGTTTGTGGAGCTTGAACAATTCTACTGGGCTGATTTTATCAACATCGACTTGCTCGTAATCCTTCCTCGGCACCAGATCAAGGTCCAGTTTCCTGGAAAGCAAGGGTGGAATAAATATAGACTGTTCTCGTAGTCGGACAAAAGATGGCGAATTACCGGGCTTGGTTGCATAATAGAAGGAGTGAGGCAGGTTAGTTTAGACCATCCAGATGCAATAAATGAGGCAAGCCAAAACAACAATTTATTCGCGTATCAATTAAATTTGGTATCTAGAGAAACGGCAAGGGACATAAAAGGAGGCTGGCGCAATAGGAAAGATGAGTTGTCAAGATTGGTAATATTCAATGTGTCTCCCCCCGAAGCCTGTGTGCAGGAGGGTGATAAAACATTGAGTCAGAGACGAGTCGACTAGTCATAGCGGTCCTGGTTACTGTGCATCGCCAAATTGTGGGAATTCTCGTAAATAGTCCTGTCCAATAACACCGAGTATTCAGTATGGGGATATGAAACAACTGTCACCATTATTATATATCAATGATTTGTCTCATTTTCCATTTTTGCCTCCATTTCCATAATGTCAGGGATGGGAAACTAGACTGTGCATGATAAAGCAATATCAGAAGGCACTATGGAGTAGTAAATAATGCATGCACGGACCTGTCTGGCAACCATAACACGAACCAGGAAATAAATAAATTTCAAAATTAACGAATGGATTCTTCGCCTATATCAAATAGATTCAATAGGAGTTTGATACTTCTCAATTTGGACAACGATTTTATGATGTGGTGATAATAGAATGTTGGGGTGTATCTTATTTCAGGATCTGCATATCAAATGCGAGATACTATCTACTCCTAACTATCCAATTATATAGAAGCGGGAGCGCATCTCAAGTAGTCAGCACCATGTTCATGGTCACAGGCAGTATTACTTGGTTCAATATTGGTAAATTAGTTGATTACTGAAATAAAAGGGGGCAAATGCCGATGGAACTACAGACACCTATTATTCAAAACATTGTATTAGTATTGATCACTCCCCTGTGTTTACATAATACATGCTGGACATGGAGCGTAAAAATTCAAATACCGATATGCGCACGATTACATTCATAACGCATTTCATATAACACATCAAGTGAGCCATTTACAGCCGAATTGAAAGTGGTGGGTAAAACTAAAGCTCATTTATTCCATGTCACTTGTGACGGATGTGATGCAATTTTATGCTTGAAATGGTGTGTCACTTCCTCAAACATTGCTTAAAATTTACAAATGTCCATTGAGAGAAATCATCTGTAAAACAAATTACTACCCGAATGCTTCGACAAGAGACTGAGGCACATCACAAGTGTGATTCGCAGTGAATCAATTTTTGACAGCGCTCATATATCCTCATAATAATGCATAAAACGAAGATCAACGAAAGGTGCTCGGGAGAGGATAACACGGCAGGCAGAATTCATTTAATTAGTATCGTGATTAACTAGGAACAAGCGAGAGCTGATGAAGGGGAAGCACAGAACCCGTGTTTTGGTAAAGCAGTACCGTGACTGCCGGCCTGAAAAACAAGCGTCATTGAATAATTCGGTATCCTATGTACACGTCCAGGATATTAGGGAAACCACATGCTCTTGTCAACAATGATATAGCACGCCTATCAAATAAGTACGAGTCCTGATGGCCAGCTGCTCGCTTGTTTGATTTGGTGCCAGAATGATATCATACTTTTATTTTATATTTTCACATATTACAGATCAGCTCTAAAGAAATTGCGTATGACAGACAACATCGAATATCTGCAAAAACACATCTATTAAAAGCCATGTGAAAGCCAGGGCGTGATATGTTGAATAGTGTCATTCAAACGGTTTGCAGTCAGCAGCCTTGGCGCATTCTCATCTTCCTCGCACAGAAGCAGTTTAAGTGCGGAAGGCTTTTATTGCCATTCAATGTAGCCATTACAGGGAAGCGATGAATAGAAAAGCTCAAGTGTCCCCAGGCAATCGCCCAAGACATCAACAGATCGGTAAACATGAGACGGATGGAGAAACGAAGCATGGGCGCAGTTCATGTATGTCTGCTCGATTACAGAGATTTACACCCAACTTCCTAATCGTTCTATTAGATGAGTATTTAGATCTGTTCCCCCTGCGGATGTGGGGAGGAGATTTACGGAGGATTATATCTTTATCCCGTGCGCCAAGTGTGTGGAGGCGGTGATCTTCAAGCAGCCTCTGCTCGTGTTCTGCCTCCTGCAGGCGTGCTCTGTGGCCGCCCTGTGTCAGATGGCAGTGGGCCATTACCGCCTAGCTAGCGGCCACACGAGCAATCTCCCTTCGTATAATTGGGACCGAAAAACCACTCTAGCATACGGCAACGTGATGCAATATGCTCAGCAATATTCCTCACATCGTGGCAGTTTTGCAGGTGATCTATGGAGAGCTAAACTGAATTAGCTGATGTTTTTAAAATGTGCACTATGACAGGTGTACAAATGAGGTGCCCCGGACCCCCGGGCTGAATCCACCAGATTGCGAGTATAGAAAGTCGGGTAATCAGATAAATTACGATGCTTGAGTCATCTCCCACGGCAACGCACTGCGAAATAATTTATTGCCGGGCTCCTCAACCTACAGAATACAGAGAGTCTCCGGCTAGGCTTTCACACCTAATCTGAGCACAGACTCAATGTTCTAGTCAATCTTGCCATAAAAGGCACACACGTACACAACGAGACCGATGTTATATTGTAAGCAGTACTGGTATAATGTGTCTGTAACAATAGAACCTCGTCAGTTCATTTTTCCCGAAACCAAAATATTAACAACGTCTACATATCATCATATGACAAGCACGTACATTAATAATAATAATATACGGATAGTGTAATGCATACATGTACATTAAATATTGTATTTGGATGGTGTCTCATGGCCTTGATGTTTTTTTGGTAAGGTCACGTTCATCTGAGTACAGAAATAGGCAATTATATCGATGATGAAATGCTCTTGCAATTTCAGTTTTCTGACACCAAAATTTTATATGTTCCTCGTTGTGTGACAATTGGCACTTTTTCTTTCACCCATTAACCTTTCAATTTCTTAGAAATATAAAGATGCTAACGTGACCAAATCAGACTAAATCTCCCCGTATTTTGATTACTGGTAAATGAGAAATATTCACAGATATTTTCTAATATGGGAACACATATTAATAAAAAAACAAGACCGTGACCATGTGTCTGAGATAAACCACACATATGAAGCTTGTGGAGGCGGACAGAGAGAGGCGTGCTACTTAGCGATATTGTCTAGCAGATGCTCTACCAGTTGCGAACAGGTACCGGCTACTCATGGCTACTCATGTGTTCATGGCGTAAGAGACAATACTTGCTCTTAACAATTCCATCGTAAGGCACTCTTTGTAGCTCTTTATAAGGTTAAGTGTTGGTTACATTGACATGTACATACATGTACATACATACATATGTATTTTTCACAAAAAGGAACTGATGTGCTAATTTAAGCTACGGATCCGCTCTGAATCGTACAAAGATCCTTTGTACCACACAAAGACCAGGAAAATACTGAGATATACAGTACTCTGAAATCCCCACAATGCCAATCCCTCATTTGTTTAATATACCGGTACTGCATCTGCCTGAATAGCGGTATGATTAAAACATCATACTCTGTTGGACGAGTCATGTCAACCAATGTACAATTTTGACTAACGATATGATAATCATAATAATAGATGGACGTCATTGGACTTTGTAACAGTCGCACTAGCAATTTCCCGTAAGTCACTAATACTGTCGATTTTTGTTAGCGAACAACACATCCATTGTAGATTCACGTTTCATATAAAAACCGTTTACAGATCACATTCAGCAGAGAATACAGAATGAATAAGCTTCGTTGGATCTATTCATTGTGCGGCTGCGGCGGCAGGATAACGCCTAGTAACAATCGGGCAGCACCTCATCTGCGCTTACGCAATTATGGTATCAAAACATATTAACCACCAAAAATTGGCCAGTTATTCGATGACCGAAAATTCAGGAGACTGACTCCACATGCGAGAAAATCAGATCCAACTAAACCCGCGTTTTGCTAATACGAAAAATTGCTTTGCTTTGTTGATCATGTGGATTCACAGAGAGCGAGAATTTGTAACCACGCGTCTAATAACTTTACTGTATGGCCATGTAACTTACAATAAGCACCACCCGAGACCAGATAAATCACCCATATTATCAATGAACTGGGTAAAAGTCGTCTACATGCGCTATTTAGAGTCTGGCTGATCGCCTGAGTAGGCAGGCCTGAAGATGTTCATATTGATGAGGACTTGACATAGGGAAGATAACATCGATTGAAAGGCCCTGGGACGGTTAGGTTAACACTCGAGGGGAAACGTGTAACTACACCATACAATGATTCCAAGAGATTACAACTAAAAGATCAATTATGCATTCTATCGATGTTGCATGAGGTAACCAAGGCTAAAGGAGCATGTAATTCATCATATTCATCTATCACATTGCTATCATCATATCCGATGCCAGTAAACCAAGGTAAGGTTGAGATAGGAGGAATAGGGGGATATAGTATAAAGCTGGTGATGTTGAGAAAACCGCGTTGCAGAAACGAAAAGGAATATATGAGGTAGAATTGTACTGGTTATCAATCATTCAAGTACTTTAACATTATCTAGATATCAATTGATTTTTGTGAGCAGGTGGCAAACCTTAATTTCAATATCAATTTGGAGGTTATGTTGTGAGGGTATTAATCATTGTAAAAAATGCGTCCTTTATTAGTAGTGGTCGATCAGTGACAGTATTAACAGACCTTCACGGCAAATCAACATCATTTTCATGCCATCAGTCGTAAATATTGCCAATTTACAGCTTACATTCGCTGGCAGGCAGGATAAATATTGCCCAGCTTCCCGGTAAATACTTGTTCTCGCCTTTTGGTTGCTAGGTTTTGCATATATCTTGTAGTCCTCAGGCAGGCATTTAAAATTGATGGGAGTGAATAAAAAATAATCTATACGGATAGATACACCAAAAACCACATCCTGCAAAACTGGGAAAATGATTACATGAAATTTGATAGGCATGCCAGACGAGGCAAAACTGTGGGTCACAGCTAGGTGCCATGTAAATGCCACCGCAAGTAGCTGCACCGACGCATACAGTGTACATGTAGTACATGTGCAGGTCATTTATAAGTTATAGTAGGTGGACTCACTTGTTTCCACAGTCTATTTTTGTAGTCATACGTTGTTTTAGACTTCTGGTTTGGTCTTGTGTCAAGGTTTCCGCGATTAGCTGCCGCCGACTGTCGATCAAATCGTCCATCATATCCTGCATGATGTTGAACAAAACATCTTTCCTCTCCTGTGCAACAAAAATAAGTAGACAGTAATGCATATGTGTCTTTAGATAATGGATATACGATAAATGATCGGTGAATGTGTCCTTCATAGAAGTGTAAGCTAAAGCTTCACAATTACCTGTTTATGATTACCGATATTTACAAATAAATAACTCAATCTTCGAACATGCTTAATGATTGACATACAATGTACATTCATTTACAAATCATCATGATTAGGGAAGAATTAAAAGCAATAACTACAGCAATCGTCGACAATCAATTTGCGCAAATATTCTGAGAGTGATTCGTAGTCTCATGTGAGTTTCTCAAATATTCTAATTATCGAAAGGATGCTTCTATCGTATAAACTAAATGCAAATGTGTCCACGGAAAAGAACCGACAAAGCTTAACTAAGTGTTTGGAGCACTTGAGCAAAAAAATAAAGTGTGTGGCATTTCTCTACTGGAGGCTGTTAGGTAATTCATTATTGCATCAATTCAAAATCGAGTTTGGATTACTGTTTGATCACGAGTGACATTTTGTATAATTACCCCGTCTTCCTTTTGGTCTAGAAATGTCTTGTATTTCTTATGCTGGATAAATGTATTACAGTACACATTCAGATAAATTCAGGCACTACCTTTATTACCTGTTGGGCATGCAATTTACCAGGCCATTACCTACGACTTTTACATAGAATCTTAAAATGATGCACATAATGTGTGTAGCACATATAATCTAATTAACAGTTTGACACTTGAGTAATGCAGCTTTAGGACGTTTTGGTGGTTCATGGTCTGGAACAGTTATCACGTTTATTGCTGTGGCTGTAAGCATCTTTGTCAAAGCTTGCTCGTATTGCGAGCTTCTGTAGTGCCCCAAGTGGTGCTTTTCGTTAAGTTGATACTCAGAAATTAGGCAAATACCCTGTAGTGAAATGGCTGTACCATAGTATTGTGTAAAACATATGGTAAAAACGAACGAAACGTGCCATTTAAAATCACTCTTGAAATCAAATTCCAAGAGGATTTGTCAAGCGCGTTTCAAATGTTTAAACTTAAGATTGTAATTAACAAAGGTAAGTACATATAGTAGAAACCCGAAAATAAATGTTTAACAACACAAATTTGTAGAGTGCCACATGTAGTTAGTCTATAACATGCGTGACACCGAATAGAAAATATTTCATGCCGCATATGAAATAAGTGTTTACTTAACCATTCAAACATGTACATAGACCATGGAATCCAACTCCCTATCGAAAATATAGACTTACCCAAACGAAGATTTTTTTGAGGATGATGTTCCATTCTCTAAGTACGTAGCTCACTTCGCTGACGACTGGGTCTTCTATAGGCGTAGGTGTTTCATCAGGACTAAAATATACAAAACATACAATACATGTCGTTGAAATAAAGATACATTTTTTTGTAAATGTATGCGTAATCCAAAGTCAATCTTTGTGAATACAACATAGCACTTAGCAGACTGTGTCAAAGGTGGGACCCTTGGAAGTTTGGCGAGGACAGTTTACATGTTTAGAAGAGATATAAATCGTGAGTCTGTATCAGTATACGATATACTAGGTTCGTGAGCATATCGTCATAAACTATTAATTAAGATGATAGGATATAAGTGATCGTGAAGCAATTAAATTTTGAAAAACAAATGATTATTTATATACATTTGTTAAGTGAATTCGTGCTCTTCCGAATGCGGTTTCTAGTCCCGGTATAAAGCTGAAATAACAAATGCCCGGGACAAAAGGAACAAACGACTACACCTTCTGTTCACCAGGCTGTCGGTTTATAATTTTTCTATCAATTAAATAAGAGGATTTAAGAGCTGATTCGTACATAGTTTACTGGTAGCTTGTTCCAAATGAAGAACACCAATCGTCAATCATACAGATTGATGTTGTACATACATGTGAAAACCTCTGCCAGTAATCGACCTACCTTACAAATTTTATTTTAAAGCTTGCACATTTTCAGTAAGATCTAGAAATATCAACAAGACCTGAACTTCAATTTCCGGCAGGTGCATAACATGACCCCGGGAACATGACTAGTATTAAAGTAAACTTGCCAGAAATATTTCTTGGATTATGGTAAATCAGCACGTTCCATACGTAAGTAAATGATACGGTGCTACTAAATGATAAGTACATTAAGTATAGGCAGGTCATGTTCTGTATCGTAGACTGAGTTGGTAGCATCAGTATCTACGGAAATTCCAACATTTAACACGGCGACTGGCAGACGTCCTATCGCATCGCAGTAAAAGTTAACACAGCGGATGCTTGCGGTATCTATACTGGTAAATATACTGATATACAAGTTTTCATCTGTGCAAGGCAGTTGATTAATGAACCGCTAACTAATGCATCACTTAGTTCAGTTCCGAAACTAGACACGGTCGCCAATCGATACCGTTATCATTGAGACATTCAATTGTGAAAGTTATAATTCTATACATGTACATTTTGTATGAAATGTTTCAATGTTTCAATGAATACTAGTCGATTACAAAAAAATCATTTATTATATGATTGAATTCTTGTAAGTGACCTTTGCCCCGCGTAACAAAAAAACCCATACAAATGGTAGGGAGCATACAAGACACGCATTTTATCATTTTACACTCGCGTTATAATCAACCACGGTATAGTGAGGGTTCACTGGGCGAAATGTGCCTCATCGTCAGTGAAAGTGGAAACTTGTAACTACACAGTGTAGGCTGGTTTTAAAAACAAACAATAGGAACTATGTCCAAAACTCAACTCATGCTCTGGGTGATATATGGATCACCATCTCGAGTCTCGACTTTGAAAATGAGAACGTGTACACGACACAAACACACATTTGCTACAAATGAAGATGAAATGTGATATCTCAAGACTAGATGTGATGTCACAAGAATGGAAACGAGCAAGCGAGCGATGTGACAGTATGGCGGTATTGGGAGGCAGCTGCGGCGACAAGAAATGACATGCTCCTATGATGGATGGATAATGTAGTGGGAGTCTGCCTCAAACTTAGCTTTCATTTCGTTTCTGAGCATAGAGTTGCGCCAAACGGCGAAAGGACCGTGGAATGACACATTTAGCGCTAATAGTCACACTGGCAGCGTTATACTTGTGAGGAGGACATTTGATATTTGTAATCGTCATATCTGAGTACACAGAATAATTTAGTTTTCTTATCATCTGCGTTTGATCAGAGTGATAAGCTGCTGATGCAATATTATTACTCAGTGGGCAGACTGATGAGTTAAGCAAATATAAGAACTCTTACCCTGCAACATCCACTTTACATTCCTTGGGCTTTACGAATTGGGCTGGGAAAATACCCTGCAATTTGAAAGTGAGCTCGTTAGACGGAAATACGTTTTTTCGATAAACACTCATTTAACATAAGTCTTTAATAAACGATATATTAACTTGCCTTAGCTGATTTATTTCGAGTTGAGAATCCTCTGTACCACCCTACAATAATAAATATGAAGTGTTTACAATATTAAGCTACGGGTGCATCTAGTTAGGCTTATATGGTGAAAGAAACAAAGGCTTTTTTAGTGAACATATTTACTATGAGCGTTTGAAATAGAGATCGGGTTCATTTGATTCACATTTACCCATGAAAACAAACGCAATAAATCGAAAATACTGATTATCCGACTCGGAAATTTTGGTAGAATTGACAAACCAAGCATAGCTATATTATCAGAGAGGGAAAAAACTTACCATTCCCATCCTCATTTCCATATTCTTCAAGAATTTGAACTGTTTCTCCCAATTGCAGATGTAAACCACATGCTACTCTGCCGTCAAAGTTATAGATAGCTGGAAATACAGTTAGACATATAAAGAAACGGCAAAACCGCATACTGATTGTTTACCATTCAACAACAGGTGACAGCAACCAACCCCAAATAAAAGTAGACCCCAAAATATATGTTCGGGTTCTGCACTGAAACTTATTTATGGGTGGATTTAATATGGTCAACAATATCCTATATTAAGTAGCATTGTACATTAGAAAGTGAAATAGGTTGTTATCCGTTACAACTAGGATGAAATTCAACAAACAGGTCCATGCAGTGTCCTGACTTTGGATCTTGTCAGCCTTGTATTGTAGAAGCTTCCTGGATCCAGGCCATGATTTCAACCGGAAGCTTTCGTACGATTCAGTCAATAATTTCGGGCAAACATAGCAGATATTCGTGTGAAAAAGATTACTCACCAACTCCATACTTCGCTTGGACTGTAGGTTTCCACATGTTAGAACAATAACACAGTATTAGACCCTAAAATCCTTCTTAAATCCGGCAGGCACTTGGCCCCTGCATCTTCCTGCCTGTTTTGATCACGTGACGTTAACTCTTCACCGAATCAAAGATGCGACCGCGCGTCACCATATTCCTCACCAAATTGAGTTTGGGATTTTACTCACAGTGTTGTAAATTAGAGAAGGAATAATTTACTGATGAGGTGTATAATAGAGCCAAATTCCTGTCAGAGAGATTTTCACTGAATATATCTGTAAAGAAAACCGGATTTCTTTGCCGAAAATAATACATTGCTTTATATCATGACTGCAGAGTTATTTATTTTACATATACACCTTGAAATCATATTAACTGCATAAGAAATAATACCCATTCATTACTTTTAATTTATTAGTACGACAAATAATCAATAAGTTGGCATATACATGGTTAATTAGTCTTAAGATTAATTTACGTGTTGTAATTATATAGTGGTGCGGGATTAATTTTCGGTTCAAAATGGCGACTGCAGACGATTCGGGTTAGAAATTCTCCAATAAATGTTCTCACATGTATTCTGGAAACTCTCCATTGCACTCATACATAAACAAAATATTTGTTACAATGATGTAGAACATATTGGTTCTAATTGCTGACATTTACCTCGAAACATATATTTTGTATACGGCACTGTCTGGATGCCTAGTATTTACGTATGGTCTGGCGTGGATCTGGCACTCATAAAAACTCCTGAATCCCAATATAATCTGTAATTTTGTAAATACTTACGTTAAAGTAATTTTATTCAACAGGTTCAAGCAGTTATTTTGGAACAAGTGATCCTCCGGTTCTTGAGGCATTGACTCTCCCTGCAACACCATGTGAACAAGAGGACCTCTATGCTGGCGTAGAGACTCCTTGTCGTCCTGCTGTTTTGACATGCTTATGCTGTTACAATACATTTGAAGACAAACCCCTTGATCCTTTCTTGAAACATCTAGCTTTAACTCACAACCTGGTAATTGCGGAAGTCAAGAAAATTGCACTCTTTTCAAGGTACAAATAACCTCCAATAGGCCTATACTCAACAGAATGTTAGAAAGTTAGGCTGTACACTTTTACCATGTTCCTCGTCAGCTCATTTACCACCTTTCCACACTCTTTTTATTTAACAAAGGAATGCCTTCAATGTATGCAATTTACATTTACATGTACTCAATTTATTTATACCTCAGATACATAACCTATTGGAAGAATAGGTTTAAAGAAAATCCCCTGGAAACGTTTTGTAGTGTCATTAAAACAAACTCAAAAGACACAGATCCAGGTTAGCCTTCAGCAAGTTGCGTGAAACGCTGTGTCTACATATGTGGATCAACTCTGTGTCCATCATATATTTTTGATTCTACAGCTTAAAAGTGAAATGGGTTTTTTCAGGAAAATCCGAGTACTACTATCTGCTGTCAGACGTATTGCCCGAAGACCATGCGCTGAGAACTAAACTCCAAAAGGAGACTTTAGTAAGATGGAGCTTTTTTATTGCAATAGTATATTATAGTTCTGGGTTATATTTGTATTTGTCCAGAATTTAAAACAGTTTTTTATATTGCTACGAACAGGAGACGGTCCTTAAACAGCAAAAGTTTGAACGCGAAACCTCATCTTTTAATAGAGGCTGTCTGTTTTGTCGTGAAAAATTTGATAGGAACAGGTACGCAATGTTTGTCATCAATAATAGTGACACACATATTTAAAAGTTGCATTTGTTTATAATACTTCATTTTGCTGATACTTAATGATCGACTTGTATATCTACCTGTATATATCTTTTATATTGTTATCTAATAATAGATCAGATCTGTTTAACCATATGACAACGGAACATTCTTTCAACGTTGGCCAACCAGATAACTTAGGTTTGTTAACATCTCTATTGTTTGAATTAACAGCCTTTATATATTTTGTTAATTAATCCTGTTAAATACCAACCAATGAGTCCATCTACATGATTCAAGATTCGTGTCCCCTTTTCAGTCTATTGTGATCAGTTTCTGGACTTACTAGAGTCTAAATTGAGAAGGTAGTACCGTTTATTTCAACTTACAAATACTCTCTATTTATGTGTCCACGATATGCATGTTTTTTCAATGAATGATATTTTTTTGTGATTTTACAGCCTTGAATGTCTTTATTGCGAAAAAACATTCAAAGACAGGCATGTTCTTAAAGAGCACATGAGGAAAAAACAACACAAGAAAATTAACCCATCGAATACTCTCTATGACAAATTTTACATCATCAACTACCTGGTAATTGATTACGCTTGGTAGCTTATAAGTTGTTTTTTACGCATTACAGGAAAGATTGTTTTGTAATAAATACGTTTATTTTCTCAAAGGAGTGCGATAAGAAATGGGAAGAAATTCGGTTAGAAGAAGATAATGTTGATGATGACAATAAAGACATGTACGTAAAGATGTTATACCCCATACATACATTTTTATAATCTATAAAAAATATCAGTCCTAATTACATGCGGATGTGGAGTAAGACTACACATATTTAATTAAATAATCATTCGTTATTACATATTTACCGTACATTGGTATATTTTACTAATTTAAAGTGATTGGAATGACTGGCAAGACGAAGAGGAGGAACACACCATTTGTCTGGTGTGTGAGTTTGGATCGTCTGAAGCATCAGCAGTTATGGAACATATGAAGGTGTTTTGTCATAAACTACTTTAATCAACACTTAAAGCTGAATTTTGCACAATGGGGTAGCAACATTATTTCTTCTCTTGATACAGGCTGAGCATACTTTGGACATAGAAAAGATAAAACAACAGATGCATCTCACATTTTACCAGCAGGTTAAGCTCATCAATTACATTAGGCGACAGGTAATGCCGATACCCCGTAAACAATACACACATTTCACAAAACGCATAATATCTCTCATCAAGACTTAATACCGGTAAAGTCTATTTTTCAGGTGCACTTACATCACTGTATATCTTGTGAAGAAACTTTCAAAAACAATACGGAACTACTTCGCCACATGTCCGATTCCAATCATCTAAGTAGTGTTCCACCTCAGTCCGTTTGGGACCAGCCCCAGTAAGTACATGTGCTGGTATATATTATCTCGCCTAGCTGCCTATTAGTAATTAGATATTCTCAGAAATAATGTAATTTTACATGTTACGTGGTACATGCAGTCCTATACAATAACAACATCCATGAGAGGAGAAATTTGTTTTAGTTATGATTGGACAGATGTGTTTTTACGAGTTTAGGCATTCTGTTGTAGATGATAAGTTTATTAATAATTGCAAAAGTTAATTCTATTAATAAAACTGATATATTATTGGGACTCTACGGGCTATTTAGATTATCTACAGAAGCAATAGCACTTGTATCTTAACGACTAATGATCCGATCCTTTTGAATTTTGCAGGTATTACTTTCCAACATATGAAAATGACAATCTTTTATGCACTTTGGAAGATGAAGACGATGAAGACAGTAGCGAGGCTGAAATACTTCAGACCGATCCCTCTTGTAGGAAGAGAAGTAAATCATCAGAATTAGATCTAGTCATAGCAGAGGACCTCCCGTTTAAAGACTCAGTTTTAAAGAATGCTGACTTGTTAGAAGAACTGAGGACATAAAAATTGCAATGCTGTTCTTGTCCCGTCGATCCTTATATAATTTGAATTTGAGTGAACTCGTTATTACATGCGTAAAGTAGTTACGGAATAATTTAAATTTTGTGGTAATTAAGAGACAATCCCAGAACGGATGCTGTTTTTATGATTACAATACTTATGGAGTTTGCGTGTGATGACAATGACCAGGTGATGTGTATCTGATGAGTGAGTTGGTATTCAAGCAATTAAGGAGACCTTCTCCCACGTAAACTGCCTGGAGCAGAATTGAAGTTCATTAATTGAAAGTAAGACCATTGTCGTATGCGGTCGTTTAGAGATTTCCATCGGTATTTAAGATGGTTCCTGTCGCGTTGATTCGCCAATAAGTCACCTTAACATTTCTAACATGTGGGCTACTTAACGTAAGGGACAGAACAATTTCCCCGGGCTAAATAACACTTCCCTTATTCAAACCGTACTATCTGCATGCAATATTTGCTGAGGTGTTTAGAATGAAATAAATATATACACATGTTATCAACACCGAACTATGGATGATTGTATTTTATAATAAATACACGTATTTGTGAATTGATTCAATGCTTCGCTCAGATGTGTGTGTACTGTTGAAATTAACGGATGTTCATGAGTAAAATTAGTCGATGTTACAATGTTCAATTTGTAAACACTAGAAGATGAATTGTAAGTATTTACAAATTTTGGCTCATTCATGTTTTGAGTGGTTAATGCTAATCAAAATACATGTAGCTGGACAAGTAAGCAGCTTTGTGCATCTGAATACCTTTTTTCTATGGGTCCTTTACATTTGAAGATGTATGGTAACTGTGGTTACACTTAAAGATCTGATTGAAAGTATTTCAACAAAGCCTTTTCGTCTATTAGCCTATATTATACACATGTCCAACCAGGCAGATATTTTATAGCTTCCAATGCATCGCCTGAACATGAAAAGCTCCTTTCCCCGCTTTACCGAAGCTTGCTATAAGTGATATCATTGCGTACATCATTATTTACAGCCTTTATTTAGGTAATCTGTTCCAATGGTTAGCTGTTCCTTTGTTGATGTGCACCGTGTATGCTAAGTTTGGAACTAGGGTGTTGCATTGGCCCTCCAGCGAAGCTTATTTGACGCGTTAAAGGTTTTGATCAAATTGGCGAGATAAGAAAAGAAAAGCACAATATATTCTTTATGTCCAATTATAGCATAATGATTTCACTATAAGATGATGAACATTTAACACATCCATCGAGCGCTTTGAACTGTCAGACCACAGGAATTGCTCTCCGCTTGTAATAATTGAACGGCTACAAAACAGCTGACAGGTTCATTAATTATTTATGTTATGTAATAGATGGGGACACTTCCTATGCACGAAATATTTGCGTGACTAAAACTGATAGACCTAGATCATGAATATTCATTTAGTATTTCATTCATCGGTTATTAATTGAAATGTCAGCAGTCCATAGCGTGTGAATTTATGAATACTGATAGCGTAAATGACTAACTTCAGAACACCTTGTTAGTTTGGCCTGGTTTTATTTTGTGGGATGTACTAAACTTGAAAATGTGTGTGTAATTACCATATTTGAATATCCATAGCACGTTGTGAGTTTGAAATATGATGGTTCACATCAATGATGCTGATTTAATTAGTTACGTCACCCTGTCCGACCATTTTAAAAATCTAGGAATTAACCATAGACCTACCATAAATAATTTATAAGTTAGTGGTAAGTAGATGTTATTAGGAACGCTCATGCGGGTTGGTGCATTGCTATTTAAAATGGGACTAGGCTAAGCTCTTATTTATCGGCCTGATTATCGTAATCTGTTTAGGCGCACACTGATTTTCCATATTTTCTCGTGATTTGTTAATGTATTTTCTATGAATTTAAAAGCGAACCTTACGTTTTGAGATGTTTAAATAATATTAATTTCGTACATTTAGCCGCTTTATACTCAGTACTCTGTATACATCTAGTGAAAAGAAGAGGGTCAATTGTTCAAAGGACGATCTTGTCCTGTTCGTTTATTACTCGTATCATCAAGTATAGAAAGCACATGTTAAAATTTAATTAAGTTGAATTTATTAGGATTCTAACTAAATATCACAGTTTAATATAAGAACAAAATATAACAATCTTACCATATGGGGAATAATTTAAATCTTTGCAACCAGACATTATGATTTATAAGGTCACTTCATTTCACCCATTCTAATAAATTTAACACCAAATCTCATTTAATGTGCCGTTTTTCCACTGAAGATGTAATGCACTCCGTGTTCTCCTGAATGTGCCCTGCTGCTGCGGTTCAAGTACCTCAGAAGACGGCCTTGTGCGCTTCGACAAACCACTGCTGAACTCGTGTAAATTCTGATAGTGATTGTTGCTCTGTGTCAGCACTTTAGTCCGCATAGTGGCTGACTGGGGCCTGGATGTCCCAGCTCTAGGTTTTTGTGTCGCATCACAGCCAACGTTCTCTTTACCAGCACGAGAGAGACTCTGTGTGTCCCTGGGAGCCACCACGCGAGTCTTTGGACTCAAGTCAACGAAAGACGTTGTTTTCCTGATTGAAGCATACCTCGGTAGCCGATTGATTGCCATGGCCTGTATATCATTCTCCTTGTTGCTGTCATTGCACCATCTGTCGAAAGGTTGAGGAGAAGAAGCACGGCGTTCCTTGTGCATCACCTGGCTGTGATCGGCTCTCAGGGGACCTTTCGGTGCCGGTTTCTCTCTCGCCAGCGTTTTACTGAACTTTTGTCTGGTCCTCCTGTCTGATATCAGGCTGTAAATGTTTGATCTATTTTTGGCAGCAGGAAGATGTCCCGCGAGTCTCTCCACGCTCTCCAGCACATCATTTACCGTGTACTTGTGGTACCTGTTCTGGTCTATCACGTCCTCATCTGTTGGCTTGCTGTAAGTTTGTGTCATGTCTATTTTTAAAGTGTTTTGACTCGTGTCACTTGTGAGAGACGCTGACGGTAGATTGGCCGTGCTTGTCCTCGCCGGCGGTGGCTCTGGTGCCTGAGGAGACTCTACCAGCGTGCTGGCGGTTATATCGTCTATCCTGTCATACGTGTGCTCACACAGGGAGATGGAGATGTCAGGCAGGATGTCACCAACACGCGAGTACAAGCCACAATCAGCTATTGACTCGTATATCGGATCCTCCTCATTAGGCTCGGTGACAGTTGTCAAGTCGATTGTCTGATCAGATAAAACGCTCGCCATCTTTACGGGACCGTTGCTGTCATCCGCAGGTGAGACGCTTCCCCCGCGCCCGGAGTCGACAGAAGGTGCGGCTCGGTCGTATGTGAGCTCTGGCTCCAGTCCCTGGAACCGCCGGGCCAGCATCTTGCTGCTGGCATAACCAGACTCCGTCAGGTCCAGCGCCCGGGCGGGGGTCTTGCTGGGAGTAAACATCAGTTTTTTAGAGACGCATTTGGTGGCCTCTCTCCTGTCTCTCCTGGACATGCAGATGTACGAAGGACTGATGTTCTGTGTCCGAAGGCAGGCGGTGAATATTGGCTGGGGGTTGTCAGCCACATACGGTCGAAAAGCCGACTGCCTGGGAGTCACTCCCAATGTCAAATCTAGCCTTGAGTCATCAACGACGATTGTACTCTCGTCTTTAGCACCAATGGTAATATCCTGAATGGTTAGATTGTCCAAATCAATCCGGAAAGGTGTCGAAGAATGTTTGGGTTGGGGTTTTGGCAGGGTGACGCTTTGCAAATCCTCTGCTAGGCGCATGGTAAAACGACGTGGCGGAGACACTTGTCCCCTCAATGATCTCGGGAGATTCTCGTACACAGGAGATCTGGAACACCGCATGAACTCATCCCTCTCAAAGCTGAGGTTATCCGCAGACTGGGACCTCTGTAGACGCGAGCTGCTTCCCTGTGTACTGCTGAGGAGAGAAGTGCCGTGCGGGGTGCGCGGGTCGGGAAACATGAACCCGAGCGCCGCCCCGAAATTGATCATATTCAGCCCTTTGTTATCGATGTTCGCCAGGCTGGAATCGCTCACTACGCTCTGCATGGTGGCGTCCATCGACCCCGCCGATTGTGGTTCCGCCACGCCTGAGTTATCCACACGCATACTCTCGGCAGATGCGCGACTGCACGTCTCGACAAACTCGACATTCTCGTAGATGGGCTGCTGGTCGGCGTCACCTGCTGGTTTGTTTGTGCGGTTTGTTTTCATGTTTCTCTTTGGAGGCCTCATCCCGGGGCTCCCGTAAAACATGTCATCAATCTCCTCCTCCTTAATCTCGCTCTCGTAACCGCTGGATATGATGGGGGAGGTGGGCTTGGAGTGAATCACGACTGTGCCTGTGCTCTCTGCTGGTGAGGTTTCTCCCTGACTTGTTCCCGAGCTGGTATCCAGGGAGCTCTCAGCCTCGGATGGGGAGGAGGCGTGGAGAGAGTCCCTGACAACACTCAATCCGGAGGCCTCCAATGCTTTCTTGTGTTCCACTGACAAAGGCCATGGGAAAAGTTCGATGCTTTTATCTAGATCAGAATTCACGTCGAGAGGCACAACCTTGTCGACAATAATGTTTTGTTTTCCTGAAGACGACCTCTTGGCTTTTTTGCTGCTCCTGTGATTGTTGTCGCCGATACTGAATCGTCCCTTTGTGCGTTTCTCGGGACTGCGTCGGTAGCTCGTGGCGTCAGCAGATGGCTCACCAGCCGCTGAATCTTCCAGGTCGCTCATGATTACAGGGTCCATCTCACAGATTGGTATTCTGGTGACAGTTAGCTCCAGCTCCCTTTCAGGTGCATCGGAGCGCGCCTGTTCTATACTCTCGTCTGCCTCCTCGTCGTGTGACTTGCGTACACTTATACCGGTGGTTTTCAGCCATTCGTGGTCGCTGTCATTGGCGGCTTTCTTTGTCTTCTTCATCCTCCTGACGTGCTCGGATTGCTTTACTTTCACAAAGTCCTCGAAGGTGTTGTAAAGAAGCCACATCTGCTTGGAGAGGACGTTGCCTTGGTCTCTCATCTCTCCCTGCAAAAATGAAACAAAAGTTAAGTTTCTCTCGCACTGAAATGTTTTCATGCATAACGTCCAAATTAACAGGTGTGGGAGAAATAAAGTCTGAAACATCAAGCGTTTGAACATACGGTATTACACGCCGCAGTGTGATACTCTGTCATCGAGGGCACCTTTAAGTTCTAACATCATCAGCTGGTTACTGCCGCCTGTGTGATTAAATGACGCTTCACAGGCGGGCAACAATGGGCGGGTGCACGTGGTGCCTGTGCGATCCGCCCATGTTTGCCGGGGCTACCTTTCATCAGTACGCGGGGGAATATCACTACAGGACCGTCCGTTTATTCACAAAGAAACAATAAAACAAGTTACGACTTTAAAAACAATACCGTCTGGCTTTGATCGTATATCGTGGTGTGAACTGACGAACTTCGCGTCTGATTCCCGCTGAGAGCAAAGCTAATTTCTCAAATACGACAATTCCAATTAATATCACATGATAGTGTGATCCCTCAAACCATAACAATCCGTCCTATGGTTAATTCTACCTTAGGGAATAGTTCCCACATTGCTAACAAATGATAAATAAAGTGTGCCACCGGTGGTAACACAGATATACACGGGCGCGGTTTTAAGTGTAACTTGGTTGTTGGCAGGCAGCTGACGTAACGGTGTTAAGCCCACATATTCACAAATAACTGCCGTGTTTTGGTGATGTTTGTCATCTGGTTGTAAAAGCTCGGACTGACCCATTCATAGAACCTCGGGCTTTGAACAACAAATTAAAATTGT
Source organism: Armandia brevis (assembly GCA_035585475.1). Taxonomy (NCBI): domain Eukaryota; kingdom Metazoa; phylum Annelida; class Polychaeta; family Opheliidae; genus Armandia; species Armandia brevis. The sequence continues at coordinate 26,582 of JAXGGS010772643.1, forward strand.
TATAGAAGTGTGGCGACTTATTTCAAGCAACCGCATCGACATTGTATAACAAGGAACAATAGAAATGACGTGCATGAGCGAGATGTATCAAAGATGACTACCTATTAATGATTTATAGAAATTTTAGGTTTAATTACCAGTGACTCACCCTAGTCATGAAGGAAAAGAAATATGATGAACCGACAATGAAAGGCTAAAATCGAATCCGCTTATTGCCAAGGCAACTGGAGATTGAAAACATTGTAATGATCACGTATTTCTAATGGTGCTTTAGACAAATGTGTTTGATCACCAGATCACCGGGTGAAAGTAGCTAATCAGCTTGACTATCCTCTCACATCTAATCATAATGTATGTTTGTATGGGGAGCCTTGGGCAGGCCTGTACTGTATGTGTGATACGATTTTAATGCTAGATTCGGACGAGTAATTGCAGCGTTCGGGTTTTCCTGCTCTTCAGAAGGGCGACTAAACATGGGTGGTTAATTTCCCGATGATTGCTGCCATTTACGCATAAAGAAAGGCAATATTACAGGGCGCTAACTTCAAACATACCTCACACAAAACACACAGGTGAGATTTTTGTTAGCTGCGACAAAACCGAGCGTGTAATCATTACCAGATCTAGGCGCGCCTCAGTGACTCCCTTCCCTCCTAGCTAGTTAAGGAAATTCGGTCAGCATACAGTTCTCTGCCTTCTTTTCTGTCGGCCTCGGACCCGTTAACGAACAAAGTGGCCGTGCTTTTTGATCGAAAGGGTTTTGCCCCCAGCTGTATACCTGAATTCCCCACTTCGTCATCGATGCTGTTAGCGTAACAGTTACTGTCAAGGACGCATTCTTCACTCAGTAGCGCTAAATCAAGGTAATTAACTAATAACGTTCTCAAATAACTTGGGGCTATCCTTACCAAGTGTGCTATCTGCGCGTACAAATATAACGAGGGCAATTGGGGCTATTGTAGTTGATTGATCGTGTGAAAGCGGTGAGATTATCCCTGATTGCCCCTATCGAGAGTTACGTGATCAAAGCTTAACCCGCTGAATCACACTAACTGTGATCGGTGCACGGCCACCCACGTTATTAAACCCCGGGAGATGCGTTGGCTAATTCCCTGAATGGTCTGGCTTCTGTTAGAGGCTATCATTGCTCATCACAGGACATGTCGTCG
>JAXGGS010772754.1:0-27706 GCA_035585475.1 Armandia brevis
TACCAGAAACTTCTTCATTCGCCCTTGGGATTTTTATTTCATCAAAAAGTTCGCGGAAATTAACCACATTCTGACCTTGTTTAAATGTAACAATTTTCGAAAATTCATGTTTTGTAATCACATGTGCGTTTGGTTTCACAACAGAGACAAAATATTCAACCTTATAGGTTTGATCAACTGCTGAAGGACCTTTGCCAATTGAAAAATCAATTTCAAGATTAGATAGGATTGGATTATCTTTTTCATAACGACAAACGGATTTAACATCGGTTATTTCCCCCGAATATTTTAAGTTCTTTATTGCGGTTCCACCTTGCTCCATCTCAAGGAATCGACTTGCATCAAAAATCACATACGCACCAGGACAAGGTGCAGGATTTCTAAGAAGTACATTGTCCCCAACACAAGAAACAATAGAAAGGCTTAGCCCAACAAATAATAAGACGTTAAATTTTCTGTTTAAAAACTTCATCACAAGACCAATAAGTTGCAAATATTTTATTCTTATGGACTTTTTATATTGAATTGACAATAAATAAAAGCAATTGTTACTTCTTTGACATAAATAAAATTATGAGCAAAGGGAATAGAAGAAAAAAACCATTATGAATGAAAATAATAAGCCAGATTTAAATATTTTTCTTGTATCACCAAGAGGTTTTTGCGCCGGCGTTGAACGGGCAATTGATATTGTAAATAGTGCAATTGATAAATTCGGACCACCAATATATGTAAGGCACCAAATAGTTCATAATGCCCATGTGGTTAAGAAGCTACAAGATAGGGGTGCAATATTTGTAAAGAACATTGATGAAGCAGATAAATCAAGACCAATAATATTTTCAGCCCATGGTGTTCCAAAATATGTGCCTGAAAAGGCAAAAGACTTCAATATGCATTATATTGACGCTACCTGCCCTTTGGTTTCAAAAGTACATATGGAGGCAAGCCGGCTTGCCAGTAAAAATTACCATATCATCCTTATCGGACATGCAGGCCATCCCGAAGTCATAGGTACTATGGGACAGGTACAAAACGGTATTATAACCCTTGTTGAAACCGAAGAAGATGCACAAAATTTTCAAAGACCAACAGAAAATGGCAAAGAAAAAGATCTTGCATATATTACACAAACTACACTTTCTGTTTCTGATACAAAAAACATTATTGATATTCTTAAACAAAAATATAGCGATCTCGAAGGCCCTACAAAAGCAGATATTTGCTATGCAACATCAAACCGTCAAAATGCCGTTATTGAAACGGCTCCACAATGTGACTATTTCCTTGTGGTTGGTGATGTAACATCATCAAATTCAAAAAGACTTGTTGAAGTTGCAAAACAAAATGGCTGTGAAAATGCTTTTTTAATCAGTGATTTCAATGAAATTGATTTATCCACAATTAGACAAGCAAAAAACCTTGGATTAACTGCGGGTGCTTCGGCGCCAGAGGATTTGGTAAAAGATGTTATAGAGTTTTTACAATTGCATTTTTCCACAAACTTAAAAAATACTGAACAAGTAAAAGAAAATGTTCACTTTAAAATGCCGCCCCTAGATTTACATAAGCCAGAGAATATCAATGAATAAATTTTTCCTTTATACAGACGGTGCATGTAGTGGAAACCCTGGTCCCGGAGGGTTTGGTGTTGTCCTTTGTTCTGATTTGCAATGCAATGACATTCTTTTGGAAGAAAATGGATTTTACCAAGATACCACAAATAATCGCATGGAGATGACGGCCTTTATCTATGCGCTTATAATAACATTATATAATAATAAGGTTTTCGAAGGCAAAGATGCTTTTTATAATCTTACGAATAATTCAGTAGGTGATTTATTTTCAGAGAATGATGATTTCCCTATTCCCAATATGGATGCTTTCTTACAAAAATTATTTAGCAGTGAAACACAAAATAATACAGATGTTTACTTTACCATTTTTACAGATAGCAAATATGTAATTGATGGTATTGAAAAATGGATTGTGAATTGGAAAAAAAACCAATGGCGAACCGCAAACAAGAAACCAGTCAAGAACCAAGATTTATGGAAGTTAATTGACAATTTGTGGGGCATAACAAAAAACAAATGTAATGTTGAGCTTAAATGGGTAAAAGGTCATAGCGGAAACAAGGGAAATGACCGTGCGGATTTCCTTGCGACTTCGGTAATAAAATAAAAGAATTTCTGTTGATTATTTACTATCTGCTAAAAAGTTGTTTACAAAATTGCGATATAATAAAAAAAACAGAAAAAATTCAAATTTTTACTTGCAACTTTTGTAAGCAATGATTAATTAGCTTCTTAAATCAATTAAAACTAGAAATTATTATGAAAAAAGACATTCATCCTAAATATCACATGATCAAAGTTGTAATGACCGATGGTTCATCATATGAAACCCGTTCTACTTATGGCAAAGAAGGTGACACATTACAGTTGGACATTGACCCAAATACACATAATGCCTGGACGGGTGGTCTTCAAAATGTTGTTGATCGTGGTCGTGTATCAAAATTCAAACAAAAATTTGGCGGATTCAAAGTTTAATCCCATTTTTTTGAATTTACCCTTCTTTATAACACACAAACAGTTTGTTTATTACTAAACTTCCTAAGTTAGTTGTAATATAGTTGTAAACAAAGAAAAAGCCCCAATGATTGGGGCCCTTATCTTTATATCTGAAATATAAATTTTATTCGTTCAATATCTCAGTTATAATGTTTTTCGTTCGTTCAACATATTTACGAAACATTTTTGACATATTATCGTCATCCAACAATTCTTTTAATTTTTTTTCATTCAAAAGATTGTTTTTTTGAGAACGTGAAACGTTAAGTATATTAAATTTCCAAGAAGCAATTTTCATTAATTCATTTGTCAGAACTCTTGATGCTTTTGTAAATTCTTTATGTACATCATGTTCAAGTTCTATACCTGCCCTTAGAATTTGATCATCAAGATATACTGATACCTCTTTGATAAACTCAATTTCGTTTCTTAATATTGTAACATTTGTCATTTTAACCTCCTATTGCTAAATAACTATTAGCTATTACCCAGCAACAAATGTGCCAAGACGCAACCAGCACAAAAAGCCCATGAAACATGGGTTTTTGCGGGGTTAAAATGTAGATTGATCTATTTCAAGAATGCTTGAGAAAGAAAATCTTGGATATTCTTTGCATCATACATTGCGTTATTAACGTCAATATCAGCAATATCATCTGTGTTTTCAATCACTGTTTTAGAGTTATCATTTAATATTACTCCGTCAATGATTGTAATTTGATCAAAAAGATTTTTTGCACTTTTCGCAAATGTCCTGAACTCTTCGGGTAATGTCTGATCTCTTATCAAATCAAGATTAAACGTTTTATTTAATCGAAATTTAGATTCTGAGAATCGTTCATAATTCGTATTGCCCTGTGAAATTGATTTCATCACTACAAGCCATGAAGTTAATTGTATCAAAGAAGTCGTTAAAATCATTGATGATTTTGTGAACTTTAAATGATCATCCCGGTTAAACTCTATTCCAGCCTTTAATGCGATATTATCAAGATAATTTGAAACTTCTTTTACAAAGTCCATCCCATTCTCGAACAATATAGAGAATTCCTTTGAAGTGGAAAAATCTTTCGCACTTCCAATATTTTTAACATTAATCATTTTACCTCCTGATTAAAACTAGTATTAACAGGATGGCAAAAATTGTGCCAAAACTTGACGATTCGCCAAGAATATATGTTACTATTGCTGTATAGTTCTGTTACAACCACTTTTTAAGACCTTTTTACTTTAAATTTTTCACAACAAGACAAATAAAACTAACAATTTGGAAGATTTTGACGGGTTTTTTAAAAAATTATATGATTTTGAAAAAATATAGATAGTTTAAATTGCCAAACCAATTTAAAAGCACTATATCCCCTTTATGATAACCTTATGGAGCAATAGATGAGTAATAAACCATTAATGTCACAAGCAACTGCCGTTTGGTTAATTGATAACACCACTTTAACTTTCCAACAAATTTCAGATTTTTGTCAATTACACCTTCTTGAAATTCAGGCCATAGCCGATGGAGCTATTGGTGATAACGTAATTGGTGTAGATCCGATTATTTCAGGTCAATTATTACGTGATGAAATTTCAAAAGCTGAAAAAGACCCAAAATATGTTCTGAAAATGAAACAAGCTGGAAAATATGATCCGATAAGAAGGACTAAAGGTCCAAAATACACGCCCCTTTCAAAAAGACAAAACCGACCAGATGCCATAGCATGGATTATTAAAAACCATCCCGAGATACCTAATCTTCAAATTGGTAAGTTACTTGGTACTACTAAAACTACTATTGATTCGATAAGGGAACGTACACATTGGAATGTTGCCAACCTTGTTCCAAAAGACCCCGTTTCGCTTGGACTTTGTACCCAGATTGACCTTGATTTTGTAATCAGTAAATATGGTCAAAAAAAGGAAGTAAAGCCAAAAACAGATGAAGCGGAAGGCGAAAGACTTGAACCAATTCAATAGTTGTTTTGTTTCGTCCGCATAATTTAATAATTAAGAATTCGAAACTATGTTTTCGCCCTCATATCTTATACTTTTTGCATTTTAAGGATAGTCATTTCGTCTTTTATCCTTAGCTTGCTTTTTTTAAGTTCCGCTACCCTAGCCTCATCAACAGCCGGTCCCACAGCTTCAGAAGACAGGATTTCATCGATTTTACGATGTCTTTCTTTTAATAATTCAACTCTTTCTAAGTTATTCATATTAACTCCTTCTTTTTCAATTGTAAAACGCCACTAAATGCACTATGCCATAAAAAATCGGAAAAATGGTTAATAAAACGTAAATAATTATAATTAATTTTAATTAAGACATTATGAAAAAGTTAATAATTGGAATTTCGGGCGCTTCAGGAATTATTTTAGCAAAGAAATTGCTTATTTCTCTTGGCGAGATGGGTGTGGAAAGACATGTTATTATGTCGCCACCGGCTAAACTTACGCTTAATTATGAACTTAGCGAGAAAAGCGATATAATCAAGGATAATTGTGACGTTTTTCATAATCATATGGATGTTGCGGCCCCTCCATCATCAGGTTCATTCAAACATGATGGTATGATTATCCTCCCATGCTCGGTTAAAACGGCGGCTGAGATATCAACAGGCGTGACCTCAAATTTACTTTCAAGATCAGCGGATGTTTGCCTTAAAGAAAGAAGAAGACTGGTCTTAGCGATCAGGGAAACGCCACTTCATTCGGGTCATCTTAGGATGTTAGCGAATTTATCGGATATTGGGGCGTTTATTGCACCTCCTCTGCCTTTATTTTATGCAAGACCAAAGGATTTGGATGAATTATATGATCAATTAGTGTTTAGATATATTGATTTACTTGGGCTTGATCACCCTGAGGCTTTCCGCTGGAAACAAGATCATTAGGCTCAAGGGCTAGCCCTGAGAACTCGTTCAAGAACCGTAAAATGATCGCACATAATGGTCATTAGGCTCGAGGGCTGCACGAGATCCGTAAAATGATCGTTCATAATGGTCATTAGGTTCGAGGGCTGCCCGAGATCCGTAAAATGATCGCATATAATGATCATTAGGTTCGAGACGAGCACTCAGAACTTGCTCATGGGCTAACCCACCGAACGTGCACAAGAACCGTAAAATGATCGCACATAATAGCCATTTGGGTCGAAAAAGCGTTCAAAAATTGTCCAAAACCAAAAACTTAACAAAAAGTTAAAATTGTCAGACAATCTATAAGCCGGGTTCTGTAGTTATAAATAACCGGTGACCATTCATCTGGGCCATTTATTACTAAATGGCTCAAGCGACCTACCCGAACAGCTTGGGGACACAAGTGATATAAATATCGTCTGTTCCTATTTGGTCTTGCTCTTGATGGGGTTTTCCCTGCCATAATTGTTACCAATTACGCGGTGCGCTCTTACCGCACCATTTCACCCTTACCATTGCTGGCGGTATATTTTCTGTGGCACTTTCCCTCAGCTCACACTGGCCGGAAGTTATCCGGCATCATTGTCCCAAGAGCCCGGACTTTCCTCGGTTAAAAACCGCGATCACCCGATTGTCTGACTTGCTACTTATAGCAATTGAAAATGAAAATGAAATCACTTTTTTTTAAAAAAGGTGGATTTAAAATTAAAACCTTTGAACAATTCTTTTTTCGATATTGGTTTTACAATGTCAATTGATGGTGGAATATGTATCTGATTCTTACCTTTTTTACGTGCACGTATAAGCAAGAATAACACACCGACCATCGTTAACGAGCCACCAATAATATAATATATCGTCAGCTCATCACCATAATATATTATTCCAACAAAGGCGGCAAAGAACGAAGTTAAAAGGAGATATGGTGAAACATCGGCCACATTTAACCTTTGTAACAGCATATAATATACTGAATGCCCAAAAATCGAAGCAAATATAGAGGAATAAGCAATTGTCCAAAATAATGTGCTTTTGTTATCCATGATTTCCTGGGTTGGGAAGCTTTCAAATATAAATGAAGTTGTCCAAAGACCAATTGAGCCAATAAAAGCAAACCAAAATAATAATTGTAATGGATGTGGTTTTTTCAATGATCTTACTGAAATAGCGCCGAATGCTTCGAATAATGCCGAAATTGCAATGAAGCCAAGCCCCATGCCGACCGCAAAGTCACCGCCATTATATGCAACGATTGAAACACCGATGAAACAGATTAATACGCCAATCCACCTTCTCCAACCAACGGATTCTTTTAAAATGAAAACCGATAATATCAGTGATAAGGGTGTTGCCAATTCAATGGCGATCCCTGCCGTTGATGGTGTGGAATGCTTTACACCCAAAAATAGGAATACATAATTAAAAAATCCAAAACATAAAGCTGCAAGACAAATTATCCTCATATTTCCTTTATGCCATTTCGCAAAAGGCAATAAAAGTAACACAACAACAGTTAATCTCGTGGCTGCATAAAATATTGGAGGGAATATATCCGTAGCTATTTTAATCACGGAAAAGTGAATTCCCCATACCATTGTAATTAAAATTATTAAAACGAAATAAATTGGCCTCATATTTTGTGCTTGCACGAAATTATTTTAAGGTCAATCAAATTATTATTTAGAGATGATATTGTTATATGCCTCGTTAATTCGTGACATTCTTTTTTCGGCCAAAAGCATTGCATGATGGGGAACACCCCGCCCTGCGAGTGCATCGGGATGGTATTTTTTTGCAAGTGCAAGATATTTTGATCTCACTTCTGATTTTGCAGATTTTTTTGATAGACCCATTATCAGCCAATCATCATCGGGTAATATTCCACTTAATGAATATATCCGGTCCAAAACCATGACGGATAATTCAAAAATCAAGGCAACATTTGCCAAAAACTTGACCTCTGTTTCCGAAATATTGTCATCGGCGATGGCAATTAATACGAGCGATTCAAACACATCTTCTTTTATCGCAGGTTCATTGGCAAATAATTTCGCAATTCTTTTCGCATAAAATTCATAACCATGAACATCTTCGGCGGCTAAATTATATAGCGAGATGACATTTTTTTCTTCTTTTTCAGGATATTGAAATATTCTTTTAAATTGTTCAGTTTCCGTTTGTGAAACAACACCATCTGCCTTTGCCAATTTTGCACAAAGACATATCAAGGCCACCGAGAACGCAGCATATTTCTGATTTCGTCGTTGTAAATTAACCCATTCCATAGCCGGATCAATCGTCTTTTGACGAAATATTTTATAAAATTCTTGTAATAAGGACCACATAGCTGATTATTAAATATATAATTTAAAAGTTAACCACCGAATACTAAACGATTTAATAATCGTCCTGGCAATAAAAATGCCAATATACCTGCGACACCAAGGCCACCAAAAGCTGTACCAATCATATAACCCATATGTGCAGGAGTAACACGGTTTCTTATTTTTTGTATTCCTATTATAACACATAATATCGTAGTTACCGAAAATATATGTATATATGAAAAACTGCCATCTGGTTCGGTTCTTATGAAAAGTGACGAATATGCCGCTATGCACATTGAAACCACCCACATTCGTCCGGCAATTAAATGTCCCCTTGTGCCTTTTTTTACAAAAAATATATAAAGTAATAATAAAATCGCACTGACGACACCAAATAAATGCGTGTAAACTAATAATTTCATTTTTACCAACTTGCTTTTTGTAAATAAAATATTTTAAATATATTATACATTCTGACAATCAATACAAATATTTATATCAGCCTATCTGGTTAAGCGTTTATATTGAATTCTTTTCGGTACTTCATCATTTGATCCGGTACGCTTTATTTTATCCGCAATATATGATTGATAATCGCCATCAAACCATTCAACATGCGAATCACCTTCGAATGCAAGGATATGGGTCGCCAGACGATCAAGGAACCAGCGATCATGAGTAATTATAACCGCACATCCAGCAAAGTTTTCAAGCGCTGCCTCGAGCTCTGATAATGTTTCAACATCAAGATCATTGGTCGGTTCATCAAGTAGAAGTACATTTGACCCTTTTTTCAAAAGTTTTGCCATTTGCACACGGTTTCTTTCACCACCTGAAAGATCTTTGACCTTTTTTTGTTGATCGGCACCTTTGAAATTATACCAACCACAATAGGCACGGGAATTTACTTCTCTTTTTCCTAAAAGCATAAGATCATTCCCGCCTGAGATTTCTTCCCAAACTGAATTTTCATTCTCAAGATTTTCGCGTGACTGACTTACATAACCAAGATCAACTGTTTCACCAATTTCAATCTCGCCATTATCTGGTTTTTCTTCGTCGGTTATCATTTTGAATAAAGTAGTTTTACCTGCCCCATTGGCTCCGATCACACCGACAATACCACCAGCAGGAAGTGAAAATGAAAGATCTTCAATTAGCAATTTATCACCAAATGCTTTTTGAACTTTGGAGAAATTTATAACCTTTGTCCCCAATCTTTTGCTCACAGGAATGAATATAGACGCATTTGTGACATTTTCTTTATCAGCCTTGTTGACCAATTCATCAAAGGCCGAGATCCGGGCTTTTGATTTACTTCGTCTCGCAGAAGGTGAAGACCTTATCCATTCAATTTCTCTTTTAATTGTTGATAATCTTGATGCTTCATCCTTGCTTTCAGCAGAGATTCTTTTTTCTCGATTTTCAAGCCACGCAGAATAATTTCCTTCGAACGGATGCCCTGCACCACGATCAAGTTCAAGAACCCAACCCGTAATATTATCAAGGAAATAACGATCATGTGTAACAATAATTACCGCACCTTGATAATTTTTTAAATGATGTTCAAGCCACGCAACTGTCTCTGCATCAAGATGGTTGGTTGGTTCGTCCAATAATAATAAATCAGGTTTTGATAATAACAATTTGGCAAGTGCAACACGTCTTATTTCACCACCAGAAAGGTTTGTAACTGGGCTATTTCCTTCGGGACAACGAAGTGCGGCCATGGCCATCTCTACTTGATTATCAAGTGTCCAACCATCGACGGCGTCAATCTCTTCTTGGAGTTTGCCCATCTGTTCCATTAACTCATCGGTATAATTATCACCAAGTTCCATTGAAACTTTTGTAAATTCTTCGAGCTTATCTTTGATATCCGAAAGACCAAGTGTCACATTTTCAGCAACCGTTAAACTTTCATCAAGTTCAGGTTCCTGTGGAAGATAACCAACTGTAGCACCCTTTTCGAGGAACGAATCACCCGTAAAGTTGTTATCAACTCCGGCCATGATTTTCAATAATGTCGACTTACCCGATCCGTTAACACCAACGATCCCGATTTTTGCATCCGGATAAAATGATAAATGAATATTATTTAAAATAGATTTTGAACCTATCTTTTTGCTCAGACCCTGCATGTGATATATAAATTGTCTAGCCACGTAACCTCTTTTTAAATTAAATTTGAAATCTTTTTGAATATTTTTTTATGTGTATCGGTTACTTGATCATATTTGTCAAAATCAATATCTAAGACACCGAATAATTTATTATTTTGATAGACCGGAAGCACTATTTCACTTTTTGATTTGCTGTCACATGAAATATGACCGGGGAACTCATCTACATTATTTACAACTAATATTTCTTCATTTGAAAAGGCTGTTCCACACACGCCCTTGTTTTTTGGAATTCTAAGGCATCCCATATTTCCCATATAGGGACCAACAACTAACTCATCTTTTATTTCATCATAAAGATAAAATCCTGACCAAATTATATTATCATCACTATGAAAAATCAAACATGCAATTGTTGCCATTCTGGCGAGCAAGTTATCCTCATCCTCTAATACTGATTTAATAATATCTGGTAGTAAAGCTAACTCTATTTTACTATTTTCAAGGGACATATTTTTGAATAATTATTTTTCGTGATTTTCAATTACGTTTTTCAAAGATTGTTCAAATTTATCCATGCCTTCTTTCAAAAGTTCATCTGAAATAATAAGCGGGATTAAGCTTCTGATTACTTGGGCATCGGAACCCGACATAGTAATTAAAAGACCATTTTCACGGGCATCACCCAAAAATTCAGCAACTAATTTAGTACCAAGAGACCCGTCTTTTTCCTGTATCTCGACGGCACACATTGCACCAAGTGCCCTTACTTCTTTTATATAATCTGCGGCAAAGCCGGATTTCATTTCTTCCCATCTTTTGGTAACATAAAGACCAATTTTCTCTGCTCTTTTGTCAAGTTCATCACCCTCCAAAATATCAAGAACCGCAAGCGCGGCTGCACAACCCACAGGGTTACCACCATATGTTGATCCCATTGATCCTGGTGTGATTTCGTCCATATATTTTGCCTTGCCTGTTAATGCAGAAACCGGAAGACCCGCAGCGATTGATTTAGCCATGCAAAGGAAATCAGCTTCGATACCGTAATGATCCAAAGCAAACATTTTACCCGTACGGCAAAAACCAGATTGGATTTCATCAGCAATGAACATTATCCCATGCTCGTCACATATTTTTCTTAGTTCTTTTAAAAATAATTTTGGTGCTGGCTTAAATCCACCTTCGCCCTGAACGGGTTCGATAATGATTGCCGCAACTTCACTTGGTGAAATTGATGCTTTAAATAAAACATGCAGATATTTAATTGCTTCTTCGACAGTGATATCTTTTCCATCCGGAAAAATTGATTGATAGACCCCCGGAGCAAAAGGACCAAACCCATCCTTATATGGTTTTGATTTTCCGCATAATGACGCAGCCAAAAGAGTTCTTCCGTGGAATGCCCCTTCGAAACTTATTACACCGGGTCTTTTTGTTATTTTACGGGCAAATTTTACTGCATTTTCAACAGCTTCGGCACCTGCGTTAAAAAGAACTGTTTTCTTTGGTGTTGAACCGGGTGCAAGTTCATTTAGTCGTTCGCATAATCTTATATAAACTTCATATTGGGCAATACCAAAACATGTATGAATGAATTGTTCGGCCTGATGTTTGATTGCTTCAACCACTTTTGGATGTGAATGACCAACATTCAAAACACCAATTCCACCAATAAAATCAATATATCGATTATCATCAGCATCCCAAAGTTCTGCGCCTTTTGCACGCACGGCATATACACCGGATCGGGAAGGTAAACCAACGGGACATGCTTCGTTACGTCGATCAATCAATGTACTATTATTTGTATTATTACGTGCCATAATTTTTCTTCTTTTTTTTGCTTACTTATATCACTTTTAAATTATTTTTTAATTCAAACTTTTCCCTGGTGCGATTTCATTTATTGAAGTCATAATTTCAATCAATATTGACTTATCACTCTTTAATGCACTTTTCCATATATTCTCGAACTCATTATCACAAGTTATTTTTTTTGCCGAAATATTATTTGCTTCAGCCAGTTTATTAAAATCAGGATTTTCAAAATCAGTTGCTATTGTTTTCCCCGGATAATCACGTTCTTGATGCATTCTTATTGTTCCGTAGCTTGAATTATTTATCACAATAATTATTACTTTTCCGCCCTGACTTGCCAATGTTGATAAATCATTAATGGCCATCATAAAGCAGCCATCACCCGCAAAGTTGACGATGGTTTGATTCTTTTTAATAATCGATGCCGCAATTGCCGCAGGAAGACCAAAGCCCATTGCACCCGATTGTGGTGCCAAAAGTGAAGGAAATTGTTGATGTTGTAAAAATTTATGCGACCAGATTGCGTAATTTCCTGCCCCATTACAAAATATAGTATCTTTTGGTGCGCTTTGTTTGATTATATCCATTATGAAAGCAAGATTTACACCCTCTTTGACCGAAAAATTCTTTGGCTCTGTGAAATTTACATATGATTTTCTAAGATCATTTAACCAGCCATCATCTGATTGTTTTTTAATTTTATTCGATTTCAAATAATCATGAAAATTTGCTAGAAACTCAGAAGAAGATGAAACAACTGCAAGATTAGATTGATAAACATGCCCTAATTCATCTGAATCTGGATAAATATGTACAAGATCTTTTCCTATATTTGGAATATCAAAAAGACTATATGATTGGCTCTCGACCTCGGACATACGGCATCCAAGGAAAATAATTAAATCACTTTCTTTGACCCCGTCAACTAATTCAGGATTTGCACCAAAACCAAGATCGCCAACATAATTTTCGTGAGTATTATCCATATAATCCTTGCATCTGAATGACAAGGCAACGGCAATACCGGTTTGTTTTGCGATCTCCGCAATCAGATTATGAGATTTTTCTGACCATAATGGACCACCCGCGATTAATAGTGGTCTTTTTGCATTTTCAATTTTATTTGATATTTCTGACAAAATATTATCACCCAATGAATTTACAATCTGGGTTTTTGAATATTCTTTTTTAGCGGTTTCCAAGAGTAAAATATTCTCAGGTAATATTACCAAAACTGGACCTGGCCTGCCATTTTCGGCCACAGAAAAAGCATGGTGCAAATTTTCTGCTACTCTGTCTTCGCTTTCGATTCTGATAATTTTTTTGGCAACTGATTTTAAATTTTCTTGGTAATTAATTTCCTGAAATGCTTCACGTCCATCATATTCCTTATCAATATCACCGACAAACATAACCATCGGAACCGAATCTTGTTTTGCTGTATGGATTGATATCAAACCATGTGTAAGTCCCGGCCCTCTTGTAACCATTGCAATGCCAGCTTTGTTCGTTAATTTACCTGAGGCAACGGCCATGTTTCCTGCGTTCGCTTCGTGTCTACAGGTGACAATATTTACATTTTTCTTTGGATAAAGTGCGTCAAGCAAAGCTAAATAGCTTTCGCCAGGGACACAGAAAATGTTTTCATATTGATGATGCGATATATAATCAGCGATGTAATCAGCAACCCGGTAAGTCACATTATTTTCAATATTCTCATCCAAGATGGGAGACATTAATTTTATCCAATCAAAAATCTATGTCTCTTCTTACTTCTATTTTTAAGAGCTTGCAATTATGATTTATGAGAAAATATAGAATAAATATTTTTTGGAAATGAAAGACTTTCAGACATGAAAGATTTAGAAATATAATTTTATTGTTTTTGAATTTTTAAAATGCAGAGATTAAAACAAGGCATTAAGTTAAGACACGGTCGCTAAGATAATTATCAAGTTCAGCAAGAAGAACTGAAAAGCTTTGAAGTAATTCTTCTACAAGGACAGCTCTTTTTGCAACAAGCTCATCCATATCGCCGTTACAATTTGCAAGATCAAGTTCCTCTGCTCTGATACAAATATCGCCAATTTCCCATGCTCCAATACCATATGCAGCACCTTTTAATGCATGCGAAGTATCGTACCAATCCTGATCGTCAGCATGTGGCTTGAACTCGTTGATCCAAATCGAAGTTTGCTGTCTGAAAATACTTAGTACTTCACGTAATAATTGTACATCTTCGCCCACATAACGTTTTAAATGATCATAATCAATTGGTAATTTTTTATTTAATGTGGAGGTAGAAACATTTGTCATAAAACAACTCTTGTAAAGTCTTGAATCTTTTTAATTAGTATAACTAACTTTAAAATATCAAAACTTAACAAAAATGGCTTTAAATAGTAAATGAGAATTTTCGTTACATTTGAATAAAATACACAATTTTATATTAAATATTTATCAATTCATTTCTCATCCACATTTGACGATATCAGGCATAGAGCGATTGTTTGCCCTTTGACATTTTAATAAATTCCTTTGAAAGATTAAATTGATTACCATATTTTTTTGCAAGCTCATCACATTTTGCGACAAAATTACTTATGCCAATAGTATCTATATAACTCATTGGTCCACCCGTATATGGGGCAAAACCAAAACCAAAAATGGCTCCAAGATCCGCGGATGCTGGATCGTCCAATGTTTTATCACCAAGGCAATTCGCACTCATGACCAAAAGAATATATAAAATTCTTTCTTTTACTTCATCAACTGTTGGTTGATTTTTTGCCTCGGGGAAATGTTCTTTACATTCAGGCCAAAGGAATTTTGCTTCACCCTTTGGATAGTTGTAAAAACCACCACCCGATTTACGTCCCAAACGTCCAAGTTTAGTTACCATAAGTTCAAGCACTTCTTCGGCGCCAGTTGGTTCATAGGCATCACCCATCTGTTCCTTTGCGGCGTTTGATATTTTTAAACCAAGTTCCAATGATGTTTCATCGGTCAATGCCAAAGGACCAACAGGTAAACCAAGCAAGGAAGCAGAATTTTCAATCAAGGCCGGTGCAACACCCTCTTGGATCATTTTCATTGCTTCATTCAAATAAGGGATCACCACGGAGTTTACGTAAAAGCCACGACGATCATTGACGACAATAGGCGTCTTTTTGATCATTTTCACATAATCAAGTGCCATAGCAAGTGCTTCGTCACCCGATTTATCGCCTTTTATAATCTCTACTAAAGGCATTTTATCAACAGGGCTAAAGAAATGGACGCCAATAAATTTCTGGGGCTCCATGGAATATTCTGCCAAACCGCTTATAGGTAAAGTTGATGTGTTTGATGCAAATATTACATCCTTTCCGGTAACTTTTTGGGTTTGTTCGATCATTGCTTTTTTAATTTTTGGGTCTTCGAATACTGCTTCGATAACAAAATCAACATCTGCAAAATCATCAATATTATCAGTTGGATGGATTAAACCCAATAATTTATCAGCTTTTTCTTTGGTAACTTTACCTCTTTCAATGCCTTTATTTACGATATTCTCGCTATAACTTTTGCCTTTTTGTGCGCCCTCTAATGATTGGTCAAGCAATCTTACTTTTATTCCTGCTTTAGCAGAGACAAAGGCAATTCCTGCGCCCATCATGCCTGCGCCCAAGACACCCAATGTTTTAATTTCTGATTTTTCAACATTTTTGGGTCTTTTGTCGCCCTTTTCTGCGGCTTGCTTATTGATAAATAGAGTTCTGATCATATTTTGCGATACATCATCCTTTAGAATGTTGTAAAAATATTTTGCTTCAAGTTTCAGAGCCGTATCAAAAGGAACTATTGACCCTTCATACACGCATGACAATATTGCCTGAATTGCTGGATAATTATGTTTGGTTTTATCCTGTGCCATGGCATTCGCAGCGATCATTGTCTGTACTGCCATTGGGTGCATCGCCCCCGAACCACCCGGATATTTAAAGCCCTTTTTATCCCAAGGCTGTAGTGATTTTTTGTTCTTTTCAATATATTCTTTTGCTTTTGATAAAAGCTGATCCTTTGGTACAATTTCTTTGATGATACCAAGTCCAAATGCAGTCATTGCATCAATTTGTTTACCCGTCGTACAAAGTTGTAATGCCTGTTGGAAACCACAGACCCTTGGTAATCTTTGTGTTCCGCCAGCACCGGGGAAAATACCGATAAGGACTTCGGGAACTGCAAGTTTAACTTTTGGATTATCCGATGCGATCACATGATGGGTAGATAAAATCAATTCCAAACCACCACCAAGTGCAAGCCCGTCAACAATACTTACCACAGGTTTTGGAAATTTAAGCCCTTTGGTAATTGATTTTGCGTCAATGCCACTTGTTTCAATTTTCCTAAAAATACTACTTAGGCGGAATACGCTTTTTAGTGCTTCTTTTGGTTCCTTTTCCATAGAAAGCCTTAGCTCGCCAAAAAGTTCCCTAAGATCTGCTCCTGCTAAAAATGCAGTCGGTTTGTTGGAGCCAATTATAAGCCCCTTTATGTCATCATTTGTTGCCAATTGATCCGCAATTTCTTCGAATTCACTGAGCATTTTATTCGTTATTGTGTTCATGGTCGCACCAGGAACATTCATCATGGCGATGGCGATGCCATCTTCTACTTTATATTCAATATGTTCAAAATTCATGTCTCTATCTCGCAATTAATTATTAAATTCGCTCTATTATTGTTGCTACGCCCATGCCACCGCCAATACAAAGGGTGATAAGTGCAGTTTCTTTATTTGATCGCTCAAGCTCATCAAGTACCGTCCCAAGGATCATCGCACCTGTTGCACCCAAAGGATGACCCATTGCTATCGCTCCGCCATTTACATTCATAATACTATGATCAATATCAAGAGCCATCATGAACCTTAGAACAACGGATGAAAATGCTTCATTTAATTCCCAAATATCAATATCTGATTTTTTCATTCCCGCACGATCCAACGCTTTTTTGGCCGCAAATTCAGGACCGGTAAGCATTATCGTTGGCTCTGAGCCTACTGAAACAAATTGTTTTATCTTTGCCCTTGGTTTTAGGCCGATTTTTTTACCGCCTTCTTTATTGCCGATTAAAACAGCAGAAGCACCATCAACAATCGCAGATGAATTACCAGCATGATGTACATGATTGATTTTTTCAAATTGTGGATATTTCTGTAATGCTACGCCATCAAATCCATATTTACTGCCAAGATCAGCGAATGCTGGTTTAAGTCCAGAAAGACTTTCCATATCAGTTTGTGGTCTTATTATTTCATCATGATCAAGAACCACTTCGCCCATTACATCGCGAATTGGGACAAGAGAATTTTTGAAATAACCATTTTTCTGGGCAAAGCTTGCTCTTTTTTGGCTTTCTACCGAGTATCTATCGCAATCTTCACGGCTAAAATCCCAATGAGTTGCGATTAAATCAGCTGAGATCCCTTGGGGCACGAAATATGTTTTAAAGGCAACTGCTGGATCATTAGCCATTGCACCACCATCAGATCCCATTGGGACACGTGACATAGATTCGATTCCACCACCAATAGCAAGGTCAGCTTCGCCGCACATTACCTTTGCCGCCGCCATATTACATGCTTCGAGGCCGGATGCGCAGAAACGATTTACCTGAACGCCCGAAACAGATTGAGCATAATCTGCGTTTAAAACTGCAGACCTTGCAATATCGGCACCCTGTTCACCAACAGGTGAAACACATCCAATAATTACATCATCCACCAATGATGTATCAATTTCATGTCTGTTTTTTAAGCCAGTTAATTGTTGGGTTAAAAGTGAAATTGGAGTGATTTCATGTAATGAACCATCCGATTTTCCTTTGCCCCTTGGTGATCTGATAGCATCGTAAATATAAGCTTCTGTCATTTTTTTCCTTTTACAATTATGGAATAAAATCAAATAATTTTATCCGGTTACTAGTTATCTAGTCAACTTTAACGAGAATTTCAACTGTCTTAGTTTTTAAATTTGATTTGAATTGGTGATTTTTAATATGAAATGAAGTCTTTTTGTTGATAAAACTGACTTTAATCATCGCTAATATGACCTTAGATGACCTTAAATGTACAACAAAATACAAATATGGCGTATAAATTTTGTGAGTTATGTGTGATTTTTTGTGATTTTTTGTAAAAATTCATAATCATGAAAAATAATCTATCCTCTTTTCACATATAAATAAAGCATATTTGAATTATATTTTTCAACTGAAAATAAGTAGAATTCCCGAATGAACAAAAGCTCTTTTAATATCATTTCTCAAGCATCTTTATGACATTCCATAAAACTGAAAACTACAAAAAATACTACTTTCATTTTCTATTTTATCCTTATATCATTATTTTTTAAGAGCTAACGATTTACTAAAGGTTACTATGGGAAGTGATATTAATAATTCAAGTTACAGCCTTCAAAGATCTTCTATTAGGCTGGAATATGAAAAAGACGAAATTGAAACAGTAAAAAAACTATTTCAATATGCAAAACCAAATGAAGATCTGTGTGACAATATTGTAAAGAACACGGAAAGCTTCATTGACGATATAAAAACGAACTATAAAAAAATCAGTCTGATTGACAAGGTACTTTCTGAATATAAGCTTGGAAATGATGAAGGCCTGTCGCTTATGCGACTTGCAGAGGCCTATATTCGTACACCATCATATTATGCCCGTAAATTATTGCTTCGTGAACGGATAATAACCGCAAATTGGGAGCAACATAAAAATCAAAGCAGATTTTTCATTGTTAATTTAATTACTTCACTGCTTTGTTTTACAAAATCACTATATAACTTTTTTCTGCCGAACATAAGATCAAAGAATATATTCTTTGCACCAATTGAATATATAATAAACTTTTTTGTAAGTTATTTTATGACGGTTTTTGCAACCCATTTTGTGTTTGGACAATCATCAAAGAAAACAAAAAAAAATGCAATGAAGCATTGGAAAAATGAACATGCACTTTCATTCGATATGCTTGGTGAAGCGGCAATAACCCAAAAGGATGCCGATACTTATTATCAAAAATATTTTGATATGATTATCAATGCCCATAAAATATATTCAAAAAATAAAAAAATAAATGAGACGATAAATAAGATTAAAAACCCTTCGATCTCGATCAAGCTTTCGGCACTTCATCCACGATTTGAATTTCTTAATTCCGAAAGAATGTTCGACGAATTATTACCCAAATTAATTACTTTGTGCACAGAATGTAAAAAAAGAAATATCGACCTTACTATCGACGCCGAAGAAATTGCAAGGCTTGAAATAACGATGGATATTTTCCTTGCACTTGTTCAATCAAAAAAACTCAAAAATTGGGATGGGCTGGGGATCGTTATCCAAGCATATCAAAAATCAGCCTTTGCAATGGTTGATTGGATAATTGCCATCGCAGAACATGAGCAAAAGCATATTAATATCCGCCTTGTAAAAGGTGCATATTGGGATCATGAAATAAAAGAAGCACAGGTAAATGCCCATAATGATTACCGTGTTTTCACACGAAAGCCCTATACAGATATTTCATATCTTGCATGCGCCAAAAAACTTTATAATTGTAGTCATTTTGTCCATCCGCAATTTGCCACGCATAATGCACATACAGTTTTTTATATTCTTGAATTAATGAATGAAGATAAAAAATCAAACAAATCAAATAAAGACATTGAATTTCAAAGGCTTTTTGGCATGGGTGATGAGCTTTATGAATTTATCCAAAGCGTGACCGTGAAAAACAACTTTTCGCATATTAGCGACCTATCCGTCCCTGTACGGATCTATGCACCATGCGGTGGTCATAGCGAGCTTTTACCATATTTAGTAAGACGTTTACTTGAAAATGGTGCCAACTCTTCGTTTGTTAATCAGCTTTATGATTTTAGTGAGAAGAAATTAAACTTTGACCCTTTTGAATTTTGCACCAAAAATAACTTTGCAAGGTCAAAAATAATTACAAAACCATTTGAACAATTTAGTGATGGTCGGGAACGTGTAAAGGGCTTTGATAATAGTTATGTCGATATTGCACAACAGCTTAGCGCATATACAAATTCATCATCAAAAATTGCCAATTTAAATAATGATTTGGTTGATAAAGTAACCAATCTATTGACGATTTCAAACCCATGTATGATTGATGAAGTCATCGGATATACCGAGCAACAGACAAAAGAACAAATCGCAGAAATTGATGATATAATTATCAAAGGACAAAAGATTTGGGAAAGTACAAAGATTTCCGAACGTACTGTGATATTCCAAAACATTGCAAATAAACTGAGAAAAAGCCCCAATGAATTCCTTAGGCTTTTGACCGTTGAAGCAGGCAAAACAATTGATGATGCCATTGCCGAAGTACAAGAGGCCGGAGATTTCCTTTTATATTATGCAAAGCAAGCTGAAAAACTTGCAGCACAAAAATACTATCTCGGCTCTGTTAGTAACACCAAAAACGGAGAAACTGAATATAGCGAGACCGAAGGCGGAGAAACCGAAAAAGGAAAAACCGAAAACGGCACAATTGATCAAGAACAAATTAATCAACAAGATCAAGTGTTTTTTGAAAATATATCTTTTGATGCCGATATTCTTGATATGGTAAATATTTCTTCGGGTCCTGCACTTTGCATAAGCCCATGGAATTTTCCATTAGCGATTTTCATTGGTCAAGTCGCTGCTAACCTTTCGGTTGGGAATGCGGTTATATGTAAACCTGCGGAATTAACGCCATTGGTTGCCGAAGAAGCAATCCGTCTTTTCCATTCATGTGGTGTACCCAAAGAATCGCTTATACTTGTAAATGGTAAAGGAAGCGAAATTGGTGAAGCATTATGTTCACTGAAAAATATTCGTTCTTGTTGTTTCACCGGATCAACTCCAACTGCGAAAAAAATCGAACTTGCACTTTCAAAGAATGATCACAATATCGCCTTTATCGCCGAAACGGGCGGGATAAATGCGTTTATCGTTGGTACGACTGCTTTACTTGAACAGGCCATAATTGATATTATTACTTCGGCATTTCGTAGTGCCGGTCAAAGATGTTCCGCAACAAGATTAATTTGCGTTGAGAAATCAATATATAAACAATTCTTACATTTTATGAATGGTGCACTTGATCAATTAATTATCGGAGATCCACGGGCATTTTCAACCGATATTGGTCCAGTGATCGATCAAAGAAGTTTTGATAATATCAAAAGTGAAATCGATAGGCTGGGTAAAGAAGCTGAGGTAATTTACAAAAGTCAGGTCAATGATGAAAATGGTTTTTTCATCGGACCACATATATTCAAGATTGATAAAATCAGCGACATTAAAGCCGAGATTTTTGGCCCTGTCTGTCAGCTCGTGACCTATGACGCGCATGATTATCATTCAATGATTGATGAAATAAATGAACTCGGCTTTGGTCTTACAATTGGATTAAATAGCAGGCTTGATGAAGAAGCGGAAATAATTGCAAAGAATGCGCATATAGGAAATATATATATTAACCGCAATCAAACGGGCGCATTGGTTGGTATTCAACCATTTGGTGGACATGGTAAATCAGGCACGGGTCCAAAGGCCGGTGGTCCACTTTATCTTCGTAAGCTTGCCAAAAATGAATTGGAAAATAATTCAAATAATCCAAACATAAACAAAAAGAAAACCATCTCTAAGAGCAGTACAAAAAAAGACGAGAACGCAAAAACACAAAGAGACATTAAAAACACAATTTCCAAAGCAAGAAAATTAATTTCTACACAGAGTTTATTTGAAAGGCGACTGGAAGGACCAACAGGCGAACAGAACATTTACTTTAATTTGCCAAAGGGGCTTGTGATGTGTTATGCTCCGATTGTTGATGAGTATGAAACACTCCTCATGATGTATAAGAAATGCAAAGTAAATAATAATGTGCCCTTATTGATAATGTCAAAAGATTGCATAAATGAATTAAAAGAACATATGCTAAGCAAAGATTTTGATAAAAATTATGGCAAAGAGCTCCTCTATTTATGTGATGATGACCTTGATCATGTGGTTTTAAATGAACCAATTGACGTGATTTTATTTCATGGTGGAAATATACAACACCAAAAAATCAAAGATTTACTTGCATCCCGCGAAGGTCCAATTATTTCATTACTTCAAATAAATGATGACCCTAACCTTTTGTCGGTTGAAAAAACCGTTACATATAATATTGCTGCCACCGGCGGGAATTATGAATTATTGTCAAAAGAAATATAACAATGGAAAAATTAAATTTAATAACTTTGTTCAAAAAAATGACAAAGTCAGTAAACAGAGCATATTGGTTGTTTCAACTTACTATGTGGTCAACATATTTTATTATTCTTATTAGTTCACAAACAACAGATCCAACATCTCTTGGTTACACACGATTTTTATACTCATTCCTTGCTTCCTTTTCAGGCTTTCTTATAAGTTCGTTATTGATAAGGCCGGTTTATAATTTTGCACTTTTAAAACGTTCTTATCTTTCATTTTTTATATGTTTTATCACTTTGATTTTATGTTCCGTTTTACTCACTATTTTTAAAGCTACAGGATATTCATTATTGTTTGGTGGTGAATGGCTTTTATACAGACAACATATATTTCAATCAAATAATTTAATCACACTTTTGCTTTCTGATTATCTTGTAAATTTAATGCTGTTAATTTTGTGGGCTGCGTTTTATGTGATGATCTATCTAAGCTATATGATTAACGAAGAAAAACATTCGCAAGTTGTCGAAGAAAAACTTAAAATCGAATCAAAGCTTATTATGCTTCGATATCAATTAAACCCCCATTTTCTTTTTAATACACTAAATGCTATTTCAACGTTGCTGTTACAGGAAAAAAATAAACAAGCATATCAAATGCTTATTAATCTTTCACGCTTCCTGAGAAAATCTTTGCGGGGCAACAAAACAACGACGATTACACTTGGCGAAGAAATTGAGGATATTTTTAATTATCTTGAAATTGAAAATCAAAGATTTGGGGACGGATTAAAAATTGAAAATGATATTGGGTCTGAATTTCATAGCTTGCGAATTCCACCCATGTTGCTTCAGCCGATTGTTGAAAATGCGCTTAAATATGGGATTACAAAAAATAACAATAAGGGCACAATTTATCTTAACATCAAGGTCACAGAAAAAAACTATATTATTATTGTAGAAGATTCCGGTTATGAAAAAATCGATCCACAAAAGCTTGAGGAACTAAATAGTTCAGAACTAATGACAATGGATACAAAGGATGATGTTTCAGGCATTGGCATTAGTAATGTAAAACAACGATTATTTTATATTTACGAAGATCAAGCAAAGGCACATTTTTCACAATCTGACAAGGGTGGGCTTTGTGTTGAAATTTCTCTTCCATTTAAATATGAGGGTCACCTTGATAATGACAATGAAGAGATAACGAGCAAAAATAATATTAAAAAGGATAGTTAAATGAATTTTACATGCCATTTAGTTGATGATGAAAGTCTTGCTATTGATGGGCTAAGCATTTTGTTGAAACAGTTTCCGGAATGCACCATCGTTGGAAAAGCCAATAACGGCAAGGACGGCTATGATCTGTATAATGAACAAAAAGTTGACGTGCTTTTCCTTGATATTGAAATGCCAATTATGAATGGGCTTGAACTTGCACATTTGTTAAATCAATCTGAACCGCCCCTCATTATTTTTACAACTGCTTATGATGAGTTTGCAATAAAAGCATTCAGGGAAAATGCCATTGATTATTTACTTAAACCTGTTGATCCTTCTGAGTTAAAAGAAGCAATTGAAAAAGTTAAAAATCATATGTCATTGGAAAATGTCAATGAGAAACAAAATAAATTAAACCATCTTATTAATCAGCTGAGTCCGGTTAACAAATCGCTTGATAATCTTGTTAATTCTAATTCATTTGTGAATGATCAAAATGAAATCATCACCATCAAGGACGGCACAACAATATACAAAGTCGCAAGGTCGGATATAATTTCAATCGAAGCTGCGGGTGATTATATGTGTGTGTATACAAGTAACAAAATGTACATGGCCCGAATGACGATGAAAGTTGCCGAAGAAAAAATTGCAAATGAATTTATTGTTCGTATACACCGTTCAGCAATGATAAATATCAACAAGGTTAAAATTGCCAAGCCAGCAAATAATGGCAATTATCAATTAGAGCTTGAGAATGATCGCTCGGTGATATTGGCAAAAACCTACCGTCATTTACTTGATAAAATTATTAAATAATATAACCGAGGAAACATGCACCAAGACAAATTCATTAATCAGATCAATGAACAGCTTAACGAACTCAAGGAAAATCATCTTTACAAAGAAGAAAAATATATTTCCACTCCGCAATCACCGCTAATAGATGTCAAAGACGATAAGGGCATCATAAATCTTTGTGCAAATAATTATCTAAATCTTGCGAATAATTCCGAAATCATTGAAGAAGCGACAAAGGCACTTGGGCAATATGGTTATGGAACCGCATCGGTAAGATTTATTTGTGGTACAATGGATGTTCACAAGCAGCTTGAACAAGTAATATCATCATATCTTGGGATGGAAGATTGCATAACTTACGCTGCATGTTTCGATGCCAATGGTGGTGTGTTTGAACCGCTTTTTGATAAAAATGATGCCATCATTTCCGATAAATTAAATCACGCTTCTATCATTGATGGCATAAGGTTATGCAAGGCAAAAAGATATTTATATAATAACAACAATATGCAGGAGCTTGAAGACGCACTTAAACAAGCAAAAGAAGATAAAGCACGAAATATTGTCATTGTAAGCGATGGTGTATTTTCAATGGATGGTGTTATTGCAAATTTACCAGGGATTAAAAAACTTGCTGATCAGTATGGGGCATTAATTTTGGTTGATGATAGCCATGCAATTGGCGTGCTTGGGCATGATGGTTCTGGCACACCGACATATCATGATTTGTTTGGTCAAATTGACATTATCACCGGAACATTGGGCAAGGCACTTGGCGGTGCAATGGGTGGTTTTATCACGGCCAAAAAGCCAATAATTGATATGTTACGTCAAAAATCGAGACCATATTTATTTTCCAATGCCCTATCCCCTTTATTATGTGCCGGCGCAATCAAGGCAATTGAAATTTCAAAGGCTGCAACAAAACAAAGAGAACATTTATTTTCGCTTGCGGATATATTCCGTACAAAAATGAAAGAAGCAGGTTTTGACTTGGCTGGTGCCGATCATCCAATCATTCCGGTAATGCTTGGCGACGCAAAAATTGCACAGAAAATGTCAAAAGAGCTTTATGATATTGGTATTTATGTTACGGGTTTTTTCTTCCCGGTTGTTCCACATGAGAAAGCAAGAATAAGGGTTCAAATATCTTCGGGTCTTTCACATGAACAATTAGAAAAAGCGATTAATTCATTTATTAAAATAGGAAAAAAACATGGCGCAATCTAATATGTTCTGTCTTAAAAAAAAATATGACAAGGAAGGCTTGTGGGAAGATCAAGCACCCATACCAAAACCCGGCCCCTTTGATGTTTTAATAAAAGTCCGTTATGCCGCCATCTGTGGCTCTGATTTACATATTTATAAATGGAATGATTGGGCCAGAGAAAACGTACCTTTGGATACGATAACAGGACATGAATTTTCTGGAGAAATTGTTGGGTTTGGTGAATATGCACAAAACATAAATCCATCATTAAAAAAGATGGATTTTGTAAGTGCCGAGGGACATATTACTTGTGGCTTTTGTCGAAATTGCCGTGCTGGCCGTCAAACATATTGCAAAGAAACAAAGGGCATAGGGATCACCCAAAATGGTGCGTTTGCTGAATATGTTACGGTTCCAGTCAATAATATTTATAAAATGCCCTCCTCTATTGATCCATTATTAGGGGCGATTTTTGATCCTTATGGCAATGCGATGCATACAAGTATGCATTTTGACGTAAGGGGCGAAGATATTTTAATTACCGGTGCAGGTCCAATTGGATGCATGTCCACAGCAATTACAAAATTTTGCGGTGCACGCAGAATAATTGTAAGCGATATTAATGATGATAGACTTGCGCTTGCAAAAGAAATGGGTGCAACAGACATATGGAACCCAACTTCGGACAAAAGCCTTAGGGATGTTATGAGCAAAAATGGTATTACAGAGGGTTTTGACATTAGCCTTGAAATGTCGGGCTCTGCAAATGCATTTGAAGATATAGTTAGTCATGCTATTTCGGGTGGGAAGATTGCCCTGCTTGGTTTGCTTCCTGCTGAGTGTAAAATTGATTGGAATAAGGTGATTTTTAAGAGCCTTCAATTACATGGGATATATGGACGTCAAATGTTTGATAGTTGGTATAAAATGGGTGCGATGTTAGAATCCGGACTTGATATAAGTCCCGTAATAAGCAATGTGATGCCGTTCAAAGATTTCCAAAAAGGTTTTGATCTGTTACTTGCCGGCAAGGCCGCCAAGATTATATTGGACCTAGAGGGTTGAGATTTTGCAATACTCCCTTCAAGGATAGTTTTAATTGTCAAAGAACAGTAAGAGGACAAAAAGAGAAATCATTTCCAAGTGAATGTTAATCACTGCATTTACATTTAATTAGTATACCGATAATCACGATAAGGAATTTCATTATAAAGATTAAATTTATATTCTCTGTAAAACATTCCGTTTACAGATATTCAATACACAGATTAAAAATTAAAGCACTGAAAAAAAACTAACCGCATTAAGAAAAATCATTGCTAAAAAAAACACAATTCAAAAAAATACAATTCAAAAACAGACAAAAAATTAAGCACTTTAAAAATCACTTCTTAAAATTTAATTTCAAAATTTTACCTTGGAATTTATTTAATTTGATAATGCAAGTTTCTGGGAAAATTGTCTGTTCCCTCTTTGCACATAAATTTGCACGGGCGCGGTTGATGAACGTCTTAGTTCCTGTAATTGAGAAACAAGTGAACCTGGTGTTTTTACGGGCTTCCATGCGGCTTCCAAGATTATATCACCTGGTTGTAAAACACCATTTGCTGGTGATTTCGGATCAAGATTACCGACCAATACACCGCCACTATGTTGTGATGAAATTCCATAAAGCTTTTTAGTTTCATTATTAACTGGATAATATGCAACACCTTCAAAATTTACTGCCTGTGTTAATTTTGTTGATGTTAAATTATTTTTACCACCTCTTTGAACAATTAGCGCTGAAAAATTCATTACTTTACCATTCCTGATAACTGTTAAAGGGACTTTTGATCCAATTGGTGTTGAGATCACGTTTAAAATCACATCACGTGGACTTAATATTGGTTTTCCAGAAAGTGAAATAATCACATCCTGCGGTCTAAGCCCTGCTTTATGTGCTGGGCCACCGGGTGTAATTGATTTAACATATGCACCATTTCCATTATTCAAACCAAGGCGTGCAATTGTACTGTCTTTTAATTCTTCTACTGCGGCACCAAGGTACCCACGTCTAATTTCGCCATATTTAAGCAAATGACTTACAGATTTTGAAACCATATTTGCAGGTGTTGCGAAACCAATACCTACTGAATCACCAGTTTTGGAATAAATGGCGGTATTTACACCCACTACTCTGCCCATCATATTGAATAATGGACCACCTGAGTTTCCGCGATTGATCGATGCATCAGTTTGTATAAAATTATCAAAATGCCCAAGCGAGATATCTCTTTTTCTTGCTGAAATAATTCCAGCTGAAACTGTGCCGCTTAAAGAAAATGGATTTCCTATGGCAACCACCCAATTTCCAACTTTTGCAGTGTCACTATTGCCAAATGTTACAAAAGGAAATTTTTTGCTTGATGCAATCTTTAACAAAGCAATAT